>CAUYSK010072789.1:0-39025 GCA_963575035.1 Avahi laniger
TGCTGAGGGGGGAGACGCCGAGAAGGTGTAGTGCAAGTGGAGTTAAGAAGAGGATCATTGGCTCACGCCTGTAATCCTAGCTCTCTGGGAGGCCGAGGCGGGCGGATCGTTCTGAGCTCAGGAGTTCGAGACCAGCCTGAGGAAGAGCGAGATCCCCGTCTCTACCAAAAATACAAAGAAATTATCTGGACAACTAAAAATATATAGAAAAATTAGCCAGACATGGTGGCGCATGCCTGTAGTCCCAGCTACTCGGGTGGCTGAGGCAGGAGGATCGCTTGAGCCCAGGAGTCTGAGATTGCTGTGAGCTAGGCTCACGCCACGGCACTCACTCTAGCCAGGGCAACACAGCGAGACTCTGTCTCAAAAAAAAAAAAAAAGAAAATCATTAAGGAAGAGAAAATATATTTACTATTCATCAAGTGGAAGGGGGTCATAATAGAGATCTTCACCCTCATTATCTTCGTATGAGTAGGCTGAAAAGGAGGAAGAAGAGAAGGGATTGGTTTTGTTGTCTCAGGAGTGGCAAAAGCAGAAGAGGTGGAGGAGGTGGAAGGGGAAATAGGAGTGGCAAGCACATTCAGTGTACCTTTTGTTGAACAATGTCTGTGTATAAGTAGGCCCGAATAGTTCAACTCCATGTTGTTCAAGGGTCAACTGTACTTTGGATGATGATATTTTGGGTTTTCCAGAACATTTGAGTGGTTTAGGAAGACGAGTAGACTGAATGTTACCTTGACTCCCCTAAAAGTTCCATGTCACCATACAAATTGTACTTAGTAAATATCATCTGAATTAAATCGAAATATGATTTTATCCTATCATGGAGGGTTATGAGGTAGATAAGCAGCAAATGCTTTTTTTTTTAATCTTATAAATGAAAAGTTCAAGCATAGTCTTATTGCCATTAGGCTTTGACCCTGGCTTATCTAACATTGAACTAAATATTTCTGTAAAGAAAAACTCAAAATAGGACACATACTATTTCAACTAGAAATATATGTAAAATGTATGAGTTTTTCTAAAAGAAAGTAATTTTAAGCACACTTAAAATATTCTACTGCCTCTCCAAGTTTACCTAAGCCCATATTTTTCTGTGAAGCGTTTTTAAATTTTTTTTCTGAAGGATTGTTCAGTTAATGTCAGATACTGGCTCTTTTTTTAAAAAAAATAATTAAATGGGCCAGTCATTTCAGATATTAAGTGAGAATGTGATTAGTTGATTTCACATTTAACAATTTAACTTCAATAAAAAGCAGCTCATAGTTTTCTCCATGGGCTTGTCTGAAACAAATGAATACAAATTAAAGTATGATCTTCCCACTGGGGTTTAGACCATAATTTTTCTAATTATGGTATAAATCCCTGAATGGAAAAAAATCCTTCATCTTTAATGAAATACTTCCCAACAGAAATCTTGTATCTTGTAGAACACCAATTATTATACATTTCTCAATATCTTTTCCAAAGGAAACATGCATCAGTGTATTAAAATAATGAAGGTTAAGGGAAAGATAAACTACATTGGAAGCAAGTAAAAGCATTGAGGATATGATATAACTCATTTGACTTTATAGTTGATTTTGCTTCAATAAATTTGGAGTGTTTTATATCTGTTTTCTGTGATTGGGTAAAATTAAATGAACTTTCTTTATTTCATAAAAAATAATGCACTCTTATTCCCTCTAATGTAGTTTGCTGTCTGTATGAAATGAATTTATTGCTAATGATATAATTTGGGTAGCAACATAATCAATAGTCCATAGAATATTGGCAAGCTTATATGTTATAATTTAACCAGACATTAATAAGGCCGTTTCATTCATACTGATGACAATAGCTTAATTATTTGTGTGGTGATTTGTAAACATTTGTTGGCTGAAATGATCTTCATGCCATAAAACATTCATCCCATTCACTTAGGCATAGAGTATGGATCCTTCATTAAAATGAAAGTATATTATATTTATTTTATGAAAACTACTTTGAATAAATGCAAATACAAATTGTATTATAAATACAAATTTTCATTTTGACTATCATAAGTATAAATAACATTTGTGTCAATTATTACATAAACAATGGTAAAAACTCCAAAAATAGTAATTATCATATATCTCCACCTTTGTCAGCATTAAGTCAATGTTTGACATATCACCATCACAGACAGTTATTAATTTCACTTACACATGTCACTGTACTGGGTATCATTCAAAGGCAGTAAGACAAAATGATTCATGCCTCTGGATGTTTATAATCTATGAAAATCACCATTGACGCAGACCTGAATGGTTCTTTACATCAAATGTTCTCATCACATCTCAGAATTAGAAGAGAGGTTATCTAGTCCAACTTCCCCACTCACTGTAGAAATCTCACTTGTAATTTGATTGGTAAGCAGTGTCATATGGAAGAAAATGGGTTTTGGAGTCAGATCTGAATTCAGATTCTAGCTTTATATTCATCAGTTTTGTGACTTAACATTACTTAACATAGCTCTTTATCTCCTATTCTGTAGAATAAAAATGTTGATGATCTTTACATTGGGGCAATATTTGTTGAAGCAGTCATTATATGGTAGGCCCTTTTCTTTTACACAGTAAACACTTACATTGTAGTCACCCTTCCTTGTCTTTCATATTTACGATTTCCTAAACTATATGTGTTAATTGTCTATCATAACCTAAAATACTTTGTTTGCCAGGAATGGATCAATAGGACAGTGGCTCAAAGATGTAAAAGCTAAAGTTTGTCTTTAGCTCAGTCATCTTCCCCTTCCTGCAAACAGCAAACAGGTGAGAGAGGAAAAAAATAATTTTGATCCAAAGCAGTGGTCTGTACACTTTCATCGCAGGCCCCTAACTTTCAGCATATCACCCTAAATTGAGTTATAATCAATATACATTTATTATTGTACTATTATATTCACTGTAAAACATATTCGAAAATTACATATTGTAAAACAAGATAAAAAATAAATCTAAATACAAGGAACTGCTATCCCGAATGTACAAAGAACTCTTAAATCTCAACATTAAAAAGACAAATACCCCAATTTAAAAATGGGCGAAGAAATTGATTTTTGACAAAGATGCTAAGAATACATAATGCAGAAAAGATAGTCTCTTTAAAAAATGATGCTGGGAAACCTGGATATCCACACGCAGAAGAATGAAAATAGACCCTTCTCTCATACATTGTACAAAAATCAACTCAAAATGTATTAAAGATTTAAATGTAAGACCCAAAATTATGAAATTAATGAAAGAAAACATCAGTGAAAAGCACCATGACATGGGTCTGGGCAATGATTTTTTTTGGATATGAACCCAAAGTACAGGCAACAAAAGCAGAAATAGACAAATGAGATTACATCAAACTAAAATATTTCTGCACAGCAAATAAAACAGTCAATAGAGTGAAGAAGTAACCTATAGAATGAGATAAAATATTTTCAAACTATACATCTGATGAGGGGTTAATATCCAAAATATACTAGAAACACAAACACCACAATATAAATATATATATATATATATATATATATATATATATATATATATATATAAAACCTGATTTTAAAAATGGGGAAAGAAACTGAATAGACATTTCTCAAAAGAACACATAGGAATGGCCAATGGGTATGTGAAAAAATGCTTAACATCACTAATCATCAGGGAAATGCGAATTAAAGCCACAATGAGATATCACCTCATTTGTTAAAATAGCTATCATCAAAAAGACAAAAGATAACTATTGGTGAGGATGTGGAGAAAAGGAAACTCCTGCACACTGTTGGTTGGCATGTAAATTAGTACAGTTGTTATGAAAAACAATATAGAGATTCCTCAAAAAATTAAAAATAGAACTACAATATAATCCAGCTATTTCGCTTCTGGATATACAGCCAAAGGAATTGAGAACAGGATCATGGAGAGATAAAGCTGACTCTCATGTTTATTGCAGCATTGTTCACAGTACCCAAGATATGGAATCCACCTGTGTGCCCAGCAGTAGACGAATGGATAAAGAAAATGTGGCATACGTACACAATGGAATACTGTTCAACCATAAAAAAGAGGGAAATCTCGTCCTTTGCAACAACATGGATGAACCTGAAAGACATTATGTTATGTAAACTAAGCCAGACACAGAAATACAAGCATAGAATGATCTTGCTCATATGAGGAAACTAAAACAGTTGATTGCATAGAACCGGAGAGTAGAATGGTGGTTATCAGGGCCTGGAGCAGTTGAGAGGGGAGAGTTGGGGTGATGTTGGTCAAAGAACACAAATTTCAGTTAGATAGGAGAAACTAGTGCAAGAGATCTCTTGTATAACATGGTGACTATAGTTAATAACAATATATTGTATTCTTAAAAGATGCTAAGAGAGTGAATGTTAAATGTTCTCACCGCAAAAATGATAACTAAGTAAGGTAATGCATATGTTAATTAGCTAGATTTAGTTATTCCACAATATATGTATACTTCAAAACATCATTTTGTACATGATAAATGCATAAAAATTTATGTGTCAAATTAAAAAATAAAATAGTGAATAATAATACAGAATTTTTTAAAAACAGGCAAGGGATTTTAATAGACATTTCTTCAAAAAAGACATACAATTGGCTAATAAATACATGAAAAGTTTCTCAACATCATTAGTCATCAGAGAAATGTCAATGAAAACCGCAATGTGATACCACTGCACACTTACTAGGTGTCTATAATCAAATAAATGGAAAATAAGTATTGGTGAGAATGTGGAGAAATTTAAACTTTCATGCATTTTTGGTAGAAGTGTAAAGTTGTGCCAGGTGTGGTGGCATGTGCCATGTGTCTGTAATCCCAACTACTTGGGAAACTGAGGTGGGAGGATCACTTGAGCCCAAGAGTTCGAGTCTAGCCTGGGCAGTACAGTGAGACCCCATTTCTAAAAAAGAAAAGAAAAAAAATAAGGTCAATGGAGTCTAGAATTTGAATATTAAAAAAAAAGAAAAAGAAGAAATGTAAAGTGGTGTAGCTGCTATGAAAAACACTTGGACAAGTCCTCAAATGGTTAAACACAGAGTTACCATATGATCCAGAAATTTTACTCATAAGTTACAGAGTTGACCCTTGAACAACATAGGTTTGAACTGTTCAGTTGCACTCAGATGTGGATTTTTTCAATAAAAGTTATATCAAGTGTGCCTGCCTCCCCTGCTTCTCTTTCTACCTCTTTCATCTCTGCCACCCCTGAGACGACAGCAAGACCAACTCCTCTTCTTCCTCCTTCTCAGCCTATTCATGTGAAGATGACAAGCATGAAAATCTTTAGGATGATTCACTTCCACTTAATGAAGAGTAAATATAATTTCACTTCCTTATGATTTTCTTAATAACATTCTTTTCTCTAGCTTGCTTTATTGTAAGAATATAGTAAGAATATATATAACATACAAAATATGTGTTTATCAACTTATTGACAAGACTTCTGATCAACAATAGGTTATTAGTAGTTAAGTTTTCAAAGAGTCAAAAGTTATAAACAGATTTTTGATTGTATGGGAGGTCAGTGCTCCTAACTCCTGCATTGGTTAAAGTTCAACGGTATGCCTAAGAAAATTAAAAACATATGTCCAAAGACTTCTTATAGAATGCCATTATTCATACTGTTCAAAATTTAGAAATACCCCAAATGTTCATCAGCTGATGAATGGATAAAAAAAATGGGATATATCCATACAATGAAATTTTTTCTGCATTAAAAGCAATGAAATACTGATATATGCTACAACATGTATGAACTTTGAAAATTGTATGCTAAGTGAAAGAATCCATTATAAAAAACTAATTATATAACTTCACTTTTATGAAATATCTGGAATAGGAAAAGATAGAGAGAGAGTAGATTAGTGGTTGCCTGGAGATTGGGTAAAGAAGGAAGGGGGGTGACTGCTGATGGAAATGGGGTATCTTTGTGAAGTAATGAAAATATTCTAAAATTAAATTATGGTGATGGTTGCACAAATCTGATTATAGTAAAACTCATTCACTTTCACACTTTAAACCAATGACTTTTATATGTAAACTACATCCCAATAAAGCTGTTTTAAGAAATGAAATAAAAACAAAATAATTTTTAAAAATATTAATAGCAGTTTATCTGGGTTTTTTCCTCCTCATGTTCCATGGTATTGTGCTGAAATTTCAGGTAGGAAAAATGTCACCCCACTCTTTAATGATTGAGAGCTAAATAATAAAATATTGGAGAAGGAAAAATAGCATCTTAACAATGCTGAATTGGACCTCAGTTGAACTTTATTTCATTTCCCTATTGGGTTTATTTTCCCAAATAGGGATTTCCTTAACCAAGGTTGTCATCTTAACCAACTCTATTTTGGTCAAACATATTGAATGTGATCTAAAGGATGGTTAACCCATGATCAAACTTTTGCTTATGATTTTTCTAGTGGTTACTCCAAATATTCAGAGACTTTAAAATGACTCTGGCCCCCATACTAAATGCACTCCTATCATTTTTAGTAATTGTCATCGAAATTAAATTTGCGTAACTCAGGTCAACATAGTATTGTGTCATTCTTCTTAGTATATCTATGTTACTAATTTTCCTCTGGCTCCATTCCAGCTACAATGGTTTTACACTGAACTTTTCTCATTGCCACAAATTGTACATTGCAAATTGCTGAAGGAGTCTAGGCATATTTATGTAACATAGCTGAAAGTGAAGATATATTTTGTAAACGTCTACTTAAAGTTCTTATAAATCCTTGCAAAATGGAAAAGTACTTGACTATATGAAAATTCCCTATACCAATGATGCATTGTTTTGTGAACAACATAATTTCATTTGAGGGAAATATTGTGAAATTAATAAATTGTCTTGAATAGAGAACTTTGCCAATTTCACTTATGCAGAGAAATAATCATTGTAAGTACATGCATATAAGACACCAGACTTATTTTTACCATGTAATGTATTTTTATTTATAGTATACATATAAAAAATCTGAATTCAGCATTTTGTTATTGATTTGAGATAGCTTTTTGTGGCAGCTCAATTGAAGAATGGGAACTGAAAGTAGTCAGACTCTCTCTGTCTCTCTTCCTCTCTCTAGTAATTTCACATTTATATATGTTTTACAAAGCTGTGCAAAATATCCAAGTCCTGAAACCTCATTTAATCTGGTAACAAACTTTAAGTGATAAAAAGAAATAATGAATACAATGAAATACTCTTTGTATTGGGCTTTGCTAAGGAAACCTTAGAAATACTAATATTAGCAGGGGCCAGGAGTGGTGGCTTACACCTATAATCCCAGCACTTTGGGAGGCAGAGATGGGAGGATCGCTTGAGTTCAGGAGTTGGAGACCAACCTGGACAACACAGTGAGACTCCATCTCTACAAAAATTTTAAAAAATTAGCCAGGCATGGTGGTATGCACCTGTAGTCCCAGCTACTCAGGAGGCTAAAGCAGGAGATCACTTGATCCCAGGAATTCAAGGTTACAGTGAGCTGGGATTGCATCACTGCACTCCAGCCTGGGGGACAGAGGATGACCCGATCTCTATTTAAAAAAATATATTAGCAGATTCTTATCAAATGAATCCTCCCAGCATTAGCTATTAGCTATTAGAGATATCCATGGTTCTAATACTTTCCAGAAAATAAAATCCAAGTAGAGAGCTTGGATACCCTTTCACAAAGGCTTTTAGAAGCAACAACCTAGTCTATGCAAAAACCTGGAAATACTTCATAGAAGGACACTAGATTTTTACAACTAGACACTAGATTTTTTACAAGGTAGACAACTACTGTTCAGGAGAATTAAACATGACCATCTGTATCCTGACCAGAGTTTAGGTACCTGGTCCTTTATTAGCTTCTTTCCCTTTAGTTTGTGGTCTTTCTAGAGATACAAGACTCAACCTTATCTCCTTGTCCCACCAGGTCATACTCTAATTTCAATTTGGGTACATACATTGAGATACTGGTATACTATATATGTACACCGCTGGCATTTCAATTCTAAACAAATTCCTTAGAGTTGTTTAGATGCATGTAATAGATTTTAACTTGTTATTATTTACAATTATGCATTGAAATACACTGTCTTTCCACAAGATAAAAAGTTGATCTTGCTGGAGTGAAGAAAAGCTAATTGATTGAAATATACTTTTAATCCTTAAATTTTTTCAATCTCAGGTCAAAGATCCATTTTGCAGGATATCCCTTCCAAAAGTTGCTAATTTCTCCCACTTAAACTTTTTTAGAAATGGGGACAACATAATTTATTGAGGATCTGCTAATTACTAGGGATTCTCACTTACATATTATATTTAATGCTAACAAAAGTGTGAGAAAGACTTTGTTATCATTATTATATAAATGAAAAAATGTTTCAAAGATGTTAAATTTATTACCTAAGGCAACACAGGATAAATAAAGATAGACATAAACATAACTCTTCTGGATTCTTTTTTTTTTTTTGTATACTAGGGAATGAGATTAAATTGCTGCCCAATAGATAACTTTGCCTGTGCAATAAGGGATGTTGGGGAAAGAGGGTGAAATAACATAAGAATTTTCCTATCCTGAGACAGAAAATAACCAACTAACTAAATGAGCATGTGCAATGAGGATAGGGTTATCTAATAGGGGAGCAAGAAACTAGAAGGAATAAAGCAGGGCTTTCACATTGATAAGTAAATGGGATGAAAGTCACAGCAGTGTTTGAAAGCGTTAGAGCAAAGATTCAAAGTCAAGCCCACCCTCTTTGCTTTTAAGCTTATACATACCTTTGTTCATATTTTTTCTTATTTCTGGAATATTATTTGCCTCCAACTTTTCCTGCAATTTTTTTGCAAATCTATCAAGTGTCAGTTTCAGCGAAACCCCTCAATGAAGCATCCTGTGATCCACTTCCTCTTCCCAGCAGATGGGATCTTTCTTTCAGCTATGGGATACGATATAGAAAGGCATCAGTACTGGAGTACAGGAGAATATTGGGGCACTGTAATGGGATTGGAGTTGCTTCAGACATCTTCTTTAGCCAGTTCTCTTGATTAGCTTTCTGAGATGCCAGTATCATGGTCCAGAATCCTTACATGGAAGCCAGTCTCAGGCAGGACCATGAGAGGATGGAGCGAATGTTATCTGTGCAGTCAATTATCAGGAACCAGTGTGATGGTTTCTCATCTCTTACTTTTACTGAATGTAGATATTTCTCCACTTCTTATGGAAAGAAAAGAAATCACAAGTTGTTGTTGATCAGCCTCATGATTGGATTTTGGTAATGTCTGTGCTGAAACACACTTGGATTCCCAAATACTAATCTTATTAAAGAGACTTATCTGAAAGAAGAAATGAGAAGGTAGGTAAAGGAAGTGTATCAAATATTCAACCAAATGCTCCTTTATGGCTTCTACATGAAAGAATTAGTCCTGCACTGACCACTATGATAGCCATCAGATAAATGTGGCTATTGACTACATGAAATGTGATTATTAATACTATGAATTGAGATGTGCTGAAAGTGTAAAATACACATTGGATTTCAAAGATTTGGTATGAAAAAAAGAAGGTTACGACTGGTTCAAAGGAGAATTCAAAGAACAGACATTTATATAGGTAATCAAATGAATTTTCTAATAGATGCAAAACTAATCGATACCCACAAGGAAATAAAGCATAATGTTTGGAATCATATCTTCTTCAACCAACTGTATCCCCAACCAGAAAAAGGTTCATTTGCATCTCTATGGATGAAAATAATGTGCATAATTATCAGTTTTTTAACAACATACAGAATTGTAAAATAGCCCAAAGAGAGTAAAAGCATAGATTTTAATAGAAGCAGATAATCTCTAAAGGTTTCCTGGACAACATCTAGCATTCCATTGAAAGGACAGTTAGCAATCTTTTGCTTATTTTTCAGTGTTTCTCAGTTTTTACAGATACCAGAAAAACTTGTGGCTCAAGTAATGCTAAGTTTATTAGACTTACTCTGTTTAGAGAGAACACCACCATAAGAGTCTTAGTACTATTTCAAAAAGGAGAAATTAGGAAAGAGTATTTATAGGCTATTTTGGGGTTTTAGAACCAGGAATGTGTGATTTCAAGGTGGGGACCCGATATAGATTAGATAGGTTTACGATATAATAGCTTGGGCTTGGTGAACACAGCAAAAATGAAGATTTTGAAATAAATCTTAATGATCAAGCTGTTTTAATTAGCTTATCTTCCAACAGCAAGTATTTCCTGAAGTGAATAGCTAAATTTTTATGCCTGGTTTGATAGGAAAGCATGCTTGATGTCAGTATTATTTAACAGAGAGATAGGAAATAATGTTGATTTCAGTTCTCAGTAGTATTTGATATACAGCATGCCTTGCCCAGTGATTTGTATACATCTTTGCTGTTTTCCCAACTCCTTTAGAGCAAAAATGCCTACTCTGACTTCCCCCATCCCTGCTTTATTGAGGTATAATTGATAGTGCTGTGACTTTTAATGCCTGAACACACTCCATTCCAAAGTAGCTTCCACTCAGAACCCCAGAGTTGGTATAAAGATTATTTTATGCTGAAGACATTTGAGATTCAATAGATGCAGAAAGAAGCCTTCTTGGAGCTTCCCTTATCTGATGAAAAGCAGAAACTTCTGAGAAATGAGGACCGTTATAAAATCCCTCTCTGGGGTGATTTCTATTACAAGAAGAGAGACTAAGATTAAACTTGCCATAAATCCCCCTTCTGGGATAGTTTTATGGCCATGAAGTAGAAAGACCACTTGGCGGCATAAACAAGCATTATCACAAACTTTTTTATCTCCTTTTTTTCCCCCAGAATCCTATTTATCTTTCCTAAAAAAACTATTTTTGTTCTTCCCATAAAAGCCTTTTCTCTCCTCCCTTTCCCCTACTAAGTTGTGTATATAAGCCACAAATTCTAACCACCCCTTTGAGTTATTCATCACTGAGCACTCCCCAGGTATATGACTTGTGTGCGAAAATAAACTGTTTTCCCCCCCTCTGGTTAATCTGCCTTTTGTCAGTTTAATTCACATGCCCCCAGGTACAGAAACCAATAAGGTAAAGGAAAACATTTTCCTCCCCTACACCTGAAAACTGCAACATGCTGTTACTATTGTGCGAATCTGCCTTTTACTTAAAATTCTAGGAATCACTTTAGGCCAGGCGCCTGTAATGCTAGCACTCTGGGAGGCTGAGGTGGGCAGATCGCTTGAGGTCAGTTCAAGAACAGCTCTGAGCAGGAGTGAGACCCGTCTCTACTAAAAAAAAAAATAGAAATAAATTAGCTGGACAACTAAAAATATATATACAAAAAATTAGCCAGGCATGGTGGCGCATACCTGTAGTCCCAGCTACTTGGGAGGCTGAGGCAGGAGGATCGCTTGAGCCCAGGAGTTTGAGGTTGCTGTGAGCTAGGCTGACTCCACGGCACTCTACTCAGGGCAACAGAGCGAGACTCTGTCTCTCACACACACAAAAAAAGATGTAAAAGCATCTTGCTATGGAACTGCTGATGTAGGAAACCAAATTCATTACTTTATCTCAAGGGCGCAAAGAAAATGTATATATTTTTGTAAAGAAAATGAAAGAAAATGTACGTTTTTTTGGTAATGTAAAAATGATTTGCATACATTTCACTAAAGCTGTTCCCCTTCCCTCCTCTTCATGGTAATCCTTTGACCCTCTTCAAAAGTCACCTCCTGTGACTCCCTTCTACTTTCATTATCCTTTTCTTTGTTTCATCATAATTACTTCTTCCTTTGTTTTTCCATAGTACTTCGTATATGTCTGAATTATACGTTTTATATGGTAATTTGTTATATATTTGTCTTTCCTGCTAGACTATAAAATTCTCTAATGCAGAAATCATGATTTAATTATTTTTGTGACTTCGGTCCCTAAGTTATTACTTCATTCAGGAGACATGACCACCATGACTTGCTATTAATACACATAAGCATTCCTATCCACAGGATAGCAAACCAACTTTGTAAATATAATCCAAGATTTCACCAGGCACTTTCCCCTAACAATGATAAACGAAAGGTATAAGCATCCTAATAATTTTTGTTGATGACTGGATAAGTAATTTCAAAGCACTGCTAGATTTCTTTGAACATTCACAGGGTCTAAGAGGTAATTAAGTTCGCAGTTTCAGGTTGTAAGGTACTAACGAAGAAAGAAAACAAAACAAAAGCCCTATATAATAACTACCTAGGACAGAGGGATGATTGGGTGAACCTTTTGTTTTCTCGGTCCTAATAAGATGGTGTTCAACGATATGGCATTTCTGTCAGCTTAAATTTTGTTAAGTCTGCTTCGTCTGATTCTGCTGACTAATGCTAGTGTTCATAAACCAGGCAATGTTATTGCTCCTAGGGAACATTTTTGGTACCTTCTACTACCCCAAAGAATTTTGAAAGAACAATATAATATTAAATTTCATTTCTAAGGATGTGTTCTGCACATTTTAAACTGAATGAAATTACAATACATAATCTGTGAAACATTATGATTGTGGCTAATACATGTCAAAGATGTGTGAGTCTGTATTACTCAGATGCCACTTTGATTTACTGCTACGGCAGAGGTCAGCCAGGAAATGGTCCAGGGTCTTTTAAAAATCCAAGTGTGCAGCCAATTCTATTAGTTTCGAGTGCTTTGCTCTTTTCCTCTGTGAAAATACATCAGCTTAGCATAATAGGCCCAATTTTTAAAAGGCTATATTTGATTTATTTCTTTTGGCAATTCAGCTTTCAGCCTGCAAAAATAAATAACTAAATGAATGAATAAATACCATGCTTGTATTGAAATAGCTAGATTCTTTACATGAAATTGGTAAGTAGAATTATGGAATCAGAAAAGTTTTTTCTAGAGGTTGATTGCTGAAGCACATTTTAAGTAATGAACTATGAAAGAGAATTAACATTTTTCCCCATTATCCACTCTTAGGAAATAAGGGCACAGAATCTTAGGGGATCAAATATTCTCCCCTTGATTACGGGTGGGCTTTATGAGTATGATGGCAAAAGGAATTAAGGTCCCTAATCAGTTGCTTTGAGTTAAACAAAAGGGAGATTATCCTGGGTAGCCCTGATCTAATCAGCTTAGCCCTTAAAGGACACAAGCAGCAACAGCAGACATGCTTCTGTTGGCCTTGAAGACAGCCACCATGAGTTGGCTGTAACAAATGAATTTGTAAGCAAATGATTGTTTGCAAATGAATTCTACCTATAAACACATAATCTTGGAAGAGAGCCCAGAGCTTCAAATGAGACCTCAGCCTTGACCAACACTTTGATTTCAGCCTAGTGAGGTGATAATCAGAGAACTCAGCTAATCCATGCCCAGATTCCTGACGCATAGGAATAAATGGATATTTTTGTTAAGCTGCTAAATTTGTAGTATTTTGCTACAGAGCATTAACAAACTAATATAACCCCCTTTCCTCTAGAGAATTTTCCCCCATAAATATTATTACAAAAGCAATATGTTATTGTAGAAAAATAGAAATACAGATTGATAAGCTTATTGATGAACTTTTATAAAACAATCTGAACATTCAGAGATAACCATATTAACTTCATTGGCATGGAAACTTCCAGATATTTTACAATGCACACATGCATGTATTTTTTTTCCATGTCAGACTGGTACTGTGCTGTAACAAGGTTTGAAGGAGGCACATCTCACATGGGAGCATGAAAACCCAGCCATCATGCTTACAAACTACAAAAGAATCTTGCATGTATTTTTTTTTAAATGGGATCATATAGTCAATATTGTTTTATAACCAGTCTTCTGATACTTAACAATGTATTAAAAGCCTTCACGTGTCAAATATTTATACAGAACATTATTTTAGGTGTTATATAAAGTGTTTTGATATGCCATCATTTATTTATTAAATCCTCTATTGTAAGATCTTTGTCCAAAAATGGCCTTCATTGTGGAACTAAGTTTTTACATATGTCCTTAACTATTTTCCTAGGATAAATTCCTAAAAGTGGAATGGCTGGACCAAAAGGTTTTCATATTTGTAGGGCATTTTTTTATGTTGTTTTCAAAGAGGAGTTTCTTTCTCCCTCACCTTCCTCCATTCTCTCTCCCCCTCTTTTATGATCCAGATGTTTCTTTCCTCCCACCTCTCTTTTATCCATCCTATGTCTTTTCTTCACCAACCTTTTATTTAGTCACAAAAAATCAGTTATTTCCAGTAATTAGGTATTTAGATTTAGCAACACATTTTCTGATTTCTTTTCTCTCTCATCTCAACTTTCTTCCATCTCACATTTCTTTTTCCAACTTACTTCCTAATTGAGGTTTTATTTTGCTTCTTGCTAAAGTACCTACTTTAATGATTTTTAAATCAAGTATTTGTGCACAATGTATTCTTTTATATTTGTATGTCTGAAAAATTTTTAATTAATCTTCACTTTTGAATGATAGTTAAACTGAAGGTAGAATTCTATTCATATGTTGGTAGTTCTTTTCACTCATGTTTTTGAAGATATTATCTCACTGTCTCCTGGTATTTAGCATAGCTGCTAAAGATTTGATGTCTAATCATTTCTTTGCAGGCAGTCTGGCATTTCTTTCTGGTAGCTTTTAAGATTAATCTCTTAAATGTCCCTCATTTTCACTATGATGTGTCTACATGTGGAATCATTTTTACTTATCCTTTTTGCCTTTCGGTTGTTCTTTCAATATGAGGATTCTTGTCTTTCTTCAATTCTGGAAAATGTTTAGCCATCATTTTTTAAAATATTGCTTCTCTGCTATTCCTTTTAGTTTCTCCTTGTAGTGAGTTGAATGGTGGCATCAAAAGAGATATGTCCATGTCCTAATCCCCAGAACCCATGAATGAGAATTTATTTGGAAAAAAAGGTCTTTGAAGATTATCCTGGATTATCTGAGTGTGCCCTAAATCCAATGACAAGTGGCTTTATAAGAGACACACATAGGAGAGACATAGGAAGAAAAGAAAAAGGCCAGGTGAAAACAGAAGAAGACATTAGAGCTATGCAGCCATAAACCAAGGAAGCTAGAAGCCACCAGAAACTAGAAGAGGCAAAGCAAGATTCTCTCCTAGAACCTTTTGAGGAGCACGACACTACCCATACCTTGGTTTCAGCTTCTAGGCTCCAGAACTGGGAGAGAAAATAAATTTCTGTTGTTATAAACCACCAAGTCTATGGTAATTTATTATAGCAGCCACAGAAAACTAGCACAGTACTATTAGACTTATGTTAGAGCTCTCTTATCTATTTTTTGTATTTATAGCTTTCATGCTGCATATTGGGGTAAATTTTTCATCTATATTTTCCTGTTTGATTATTCTCATTCACTGTACTCACTTTATAGTTTACCTTACCTTGATTCATATTCTAGATTCACTTCTGAGCAATTTTATTTCAAAAGATGCTGCACTTTTATATGAATGTTATTCCACTCTGTATCTCTTTGAAGATCTTTAACATGTTTTCAGAATACTCTCTTATTTCCATTTATTTGGCAGTTGAATCCTCCCACTTATTGAGTTAATTAACTATTTTTCATAGCATAATTTTTTTTCAAGTGCTTGACATTTCACTCTGCAATGTCTTCTCTAGTGGGGATATCATTTTTCCCTTTCTCATGCTTATCACTCTACATTTGCAGTTCTGCAGTTGCTGCCATCAGGCCCCAGGGTCCCCAGTTTAGACCCAACTCTTATGTATGGAAGCTCACAGCTCTTTTTCTATAAGAATATCAGTTCCACTCCAGTGCGTGGCTTGACTATGTTCCCTGGTGTAGAGTTGTCACTAATCTTTCAGACAGGCAACTAGTTATTGGCTATATCCCTGAGCAGTGGGAGATTTGTCAGAGAAGAGAAGAAAGCCCAACTCAATCCTCCCACTCCCACTCCTTGTTTCACATAGGGAACTAGACTCCAACCCCTTTCATGAGCAAGTGCTTTAAAACTTTGTCAAAAAAAAAAAACCCAGCAAATTTGTCTTTCTTGGGTTGACTTTCTGACATTATATCATGTTTCTGGTCCAAAAACCTAATAAGTCTGTGACTTCACCTTCTTGTTCATTACTATCTCTTTCTATTCCCTTTCTGGTGAGCAAATTTTTATCTGTGATACCTTTTTTAAGAAAAAACAAATTTATTGACATATGATTCATATATCATATAATTTAAAGTTACAATTCAATGGCTTTTAGTATATTCACAGAGTTGTGCAACCATCACTTTAACGTGTTATTTTTTTATTAATAACTTAAAAAGAACAGATTTTGGTTGGGCGTGGTGGCTCATGCCTGTAATCCAAGCACTCTGGGAGGCAGAGGTGGGTGGATTGTTTGAGCTCAGGAGTTTGAGACCAGCCTGAGCACATACCATATGATTGATTTACACAAAACTTAAGAAACTGTAAATTAATATATTGACAGAAAGCAAATCAGCGGTTGCTTGGGGAAGGGAAGAGGAGGAGGGATGGGAAGAAAGGATTGCCAAGGGGCAAAAGGAGACTTTGGGGGTGATGGTTTTGGTCACCATTCTGATTGTGGGGTTAGTTTCACATGTGTATACATATTTCAAAACTTAACAAATTGTGTACTTTAAAGATGCACAAACTTTAATAAAGCTGTTTTTAAAAACCTCATTAAGCAAAAAGAAAAGTGTGATTATCTTCATCATGCCTATTGACATCTACAATAACAGAAATCTTATTTTATACTGATATATTGATCAAAAGCCAAAGTGGTTTTCTCTCTTCATTGGAATAGCTGAACATGTAGAAGAATCAGTAAATTAGGGAACTTTAAACATAGACCTACATGCCTTAAAGAATTTTAAACTGGGATATTTCATGTGTTGCATGGTGATATTCATGCAGTTAAATCGAGGAAAACGTTTCTAGTCCTAAAAGCTTAAAAGTAGAGTTCTCATCAGAATACAATATATGATGTCAATGAAAATTTCCCCCCTATTTATGAAGTTATTTTGACATATATCAGTCTATTTTCCCATTCAGTTATATTGAGTCCTTTTGGTACACTTTTGAGAGAGTTATATCTTCTTACTCTAAGATGGAAGAAAGCTATCACATGGCTAAGCTTTCTACTAATAACAAATCTTGACAGGCCGGGCGCGGTGGCTCAAGCCCCCTGGCTCACGCCTGTAATCCTAGCACTCTGGGAGGCCGAGGCGGGTGGATCTCTCAAGGTCAGGAGTTCAAGACCAGCCTGAGCAAGAGTGAGACCCCGTCTCTACTAAAAATAGAAAGAAATTAATTGGACAACTAAAAATATATATAGAAAAAATTAGCCGGGGACGGGTGGATCACTCAAGGTCAGGAGTTCAAGACCAGCCTGAGCAAGAGTGAGACCCCGTCTCTACTAAAAATAGAAAGAAATTAATTGGACAACTAAAAATATATATAGAAAAAATTAGCCGGGCATGGTGGTGCATGCCTGTAGTCCCAGCTACTCGGGAGGCTAAGGCAGAAGGATTGCTTGAGCCCAAGAGTTCGAGGTTGCTGTGAGCTAGGCTGAAGCCAGGGCACTCTACCCTGGGCAACAGAGTGAAACTCTGTCTCAAAAGAAAAGAAAAAAAAATTGTGACAACAAATGGATAATTCAAGAAAGTAAGTTTTACTTAATAAATAAACATCAGTTTAGTAGATCTTAATGTGGATGCTTGTCTTTAACTTTTTTCCCTTTTTATTCAAACAATGTCAATATAAAGTTTCACATTTTAGCCAGCATTCTACTTCGGGCTAATTATCTAGGTTACAGAGTTCAGGATTGATTATCCTATCAATCATTGTACTGTGCCAGTAGCGATGATATTGCAGAAACAGCTTATCACATGGCCCTTGTGGTATTCAGTAGTTTACAAACAGAAGCTTTCTAATTTTTTATGCAGGGAATATTTACAGTTTGTCTCTGGAAGCCCTGTGTTAAAGAAAAAAATTATTCAATGACACTTGTTAAACCATGGTAAAGAAGACTTTATTTAGGACCATTGTGATAGATAGGGACCACTGCAATGTGATTTTGCTGTGAGAGAGAGAAATTGGGCTCAATTCCAAATACAGCATGAGCAAGTGGGAATTTACAGCCAAGGAGCAGGATGGGGGTAAGTGGATGGAAAATTACTAAAAGGAAATATCAGGGTAAAGGGGAATTCTGGCTGAATCAACCTAACAAAATTCTTTCCAAAGACAGGCCAGGGTGGTCAGATATCACCTGAGAATGGTGAAGGATGAGCAGTGCAGATATTGAGGGTGATCAGATATCAAAGGTAGGGTGATTCTTGCTAAATTCACTTAGCAGGGTTCTTTGCTAAAACTGGACTTTAGAAGAAAGTGAGGCCAGGTGCGGTGCCTCTCATCTGTAATCCTAGCACTCTGAGAGGCCGAAGTGGGTGGATGGCTCAAGGTCAGGAGTTCGACACCAACCTGAGGAAGAATGAGATCCAGTCTCTACTAAAAATAGAAAGAAATTATCTGGACAACTAAAAATATATACAAAAAATTAGCCGGGCATGGTGGCGCATGCCTGTAGTCCCAGCTACTCGGGAGGCTGAGGCAGTAGGATCGCTTGAGCCCAGGAGTTTGAGGTTGCTGTGAGCTAGACTGAAGCCATGGCACTCTAACCCAGGCAACAGACTGAGACTCTATCTCAAAAAAAAAAAAATAAAAAAGAAGAAGAAGAAAGTGCACCGATGGGCTTAGGAGAAGGTTCAGGAGCCTGACCATAGTTTGGTCAAGCAAAGAATCTTTGGTCAGCAAAGTACCTGAAATATGATACATTGGAAGGGTGAGGATAAGTGGTCTAGAATTTAGATTTATGTTTTCCTATATACTTGAGGGTTATATAAATAATTTACACTTGTTTAAAATCCAGAAAATATGACATTTGTCCCCCCTTAATATTTTGTAATAAAAAAGAATAAAATAAGATAGTCGATAAGGCCACATACTTATAAATTTATCAGTGTACTTGAATCTGTGACTTAATTTGTGTACCCAAATGTGTTCACTGAAAAGTTTGTTTTTAAAGACTAGAAAACATGGACCAAGGCAGAAAGAAATGATTCCTTACGTATTGTCCCAATTATACTTTGTATATGTTAGCTTAAAGTTTATGAGGGATCTTACTCTGTTCTTAGATAAACATCAAGTCTATGCCATTATCATAGACCTGATAACTCACAGAAATTCCTATTTTTATCTACATTCTGACTAAGTCAGCCAAGATCAAAGCTTTCTCTTCATTCACATTTTCAGGAAAATTTTGATTACACAGACATGTTTAGATTGCTGTGGGCTGAATGGTTGATATAGATTATCTTTTCTATAAATTTGATATTGATAAAATGAAGGAGAAAGAGAAGGCAAGAATCCTGATAGGAAGGTACAGGTGAGAAAAGATTTTGGATTGAGGGAAAACAGATAATGAAGGAGAGATTGAAAATAGATTGAACAGCAGGTAACGGAGCCAGGTCCTGAAAGCTCAAGAAGATGTGGAATTAAAAGGGGTAGAAACATTTTTTCCTCCTGGGTAAGATGGAAGAAAAAGACTAGGTATGGCAGATGCTGTAGATTGGCTCGCTCAACACCTACCCCAACACATTTCCTGCTAAAATCTTTATTTCTCATCCTTGGAGCTAAGGTTCTACAGGCATGAGACCTAGAAGAAAGAAGTGAGTTATGTGTGGTAGTGGCCAAATGTAAGAAGACTAGACCTATTGCAAATACACTGGCAAAGGCATTTCATTCTTCTGGGATCAGCCATGGAGGCAGCTGTCTTGGAGTTACGGCAGAAACAGCATAGTTCTAGGGCCTTTCTCAATGAAACAACACCCTTATTAATAAGCCAGTCGTATGGTCAAGTTTAGGGAGTCATTCCTAGAAATTTAGTCTGCTGTTTGTTCCCTCAGGTCTCCCAATGATTCTGAGGATTATCTAATATCCCTTGCGAAAACTAAGCTAAGTTTAATTTTAAACCAGTTATAATGGGTTCTTTATCTATGTCTAAGAATCCTTACCTGGCAATAATTTGTGTCAGAAGAATGGGGCTGCAAGTAATAGAAGCTAAAATGTACTATCAGCTGAATTGAAGAGATGGGGAAACGAATACTAAAGACATACACATTTGAGTCTGGAAAGCTTGTGACCATGATCAAACTCTTGCCGGCTATTCCTTGAAGTGTAAATCAAGTGTCAATCTAGGCTGTAGCATTAAGAAATACGATAGAAAATTTTAGAAGTCAGCTATTCTGGCTCCTTCTCATGGCTTTTAGAAAAGCACCATAAGATAGTGATGAAGTCGGACTGCAGAACTAAAAAGAAATATAAATGTACTAAGAGAGATGCTTTCAGCCTTTGGCCTGGAATTTAAGTTTAATGAAATTCTTGTAATTTGGAGTCTTTAGCGGATGAAAAAGCTAAAGGCTTTGTACTCCAACGGGAAGCCCTAGACAGTGGTGAGAACAAAGCTGCAGCCTTAGCAGAGAATAAGATTGATGCTCTGCTGGACAAATTCTCTGATGAAATCAATAGTGTTTTCTTCTCAACCTAGCCTATTGTTTCAAAAGTCCTGAAGGTTGTGACCACTAAGTTAAAGGAGAAGAAGAGAATGAATGGAGTGCAAAAATAAGCATAAAAAAGCCCCAAATTCTCAAGCTTAGAAAATTTGTCTTGACCAGTGACACTCAAAATATGGTCCATTGACTGACTGGCTGTCAGTTCATGAATTTTTGGTACTCATCTGTAAAGAGATAAGGAGCTTGAACAAGAACATAAATCAACTTTTACAACATTAAGCATGCCATTTAGTTCAGCTGACTTTTAAATTTGTATATATTTAAGGTATACAATGGAATGTTTTCATACACTTATGTACGGTGAACTGGTTACTAGAGTCAAGCAAATTAACATATCCATCATCCTGCATAGTTACCCTTTTGTTTGTGGGAAGAACACCTAAAATCTATCCTCTTAGCAAATTTCCAGTACATAGTGCAATATATAGGCCTTACATTGTACCTTAGATCTCTAGACTTATTTATTCTATGTATCACAATTTCCTTATCAGTTGACAAATGCTTAAGTTGTTTCCATACCTTAACTGTTGTGAATAATGTAATGAACACAGGAGAGCAGATATCCCTTTAAGATGCTGATTTCAATTCTTTTGGATATATACCCAGACATGGATTGTTGGATCATAAGGTAGTTCTATTTTTAATTTTTTTGAGGAACCTCCATACTGTTTTCCACAGTGACTGTACCAGTTTACATTCCCACCAACATTGCTCAAGGGTTCCCTTTCTCTACACCCTTGCCAACATTTGTTGTCTCTTGTATTTTTGATCATAGCCATTCTAACGGGTGTGAGGTGGTGTCTCATTGTGGTTTTAATTTGCATTTCTCTGATAATTAGTGATGTCCAATTACTTTTTATATTAAGATTTTCTCAGTGAAGGGAGCAGTATATTGATTTACATCCTGGTGCAAGCACCTCATCTTGTGAAAGCTTGGAACTATGAATAGCACTGGTCTAGAAAATATCCTTGGCTAAGGTTACCCATAAATGGATTGACCAGAAATAAATATACTGGAAATCTACTAAATTTTGAGGGAATATATTACCAGAAAAATCCTAAGCCTTCTTGTAACTGCGCGTGACTATTAAACCCCATAGCAATCCCCAGGCTCTTGAACCTGCACCAACAGGAAGCAAGCTGTCCAAAGACGTGTGGCTTCCAGAAAGGACATCATCCATAATGCTCAGCTCAGATGTAACCAGGAGGATAATGGATGAGGAAGAACTACGAGAAAACAGAATCAGAGAAAATAGAGGGTAATGGACAAGGGAAATCCTCCTGGACAATTTCAAAGTTTTGAAGGGCTGCCAGAGAGGCTAAGCAAGGAATTTACTGCCAAGGAAAGCAAACCTCACTATTCCAGTTCAGAATGACTCATTGATTGTTAGGGTTCAGGCTTTTGCATCTCCCCTTTTTTGAATGAGAGTTTTTATCGTGGTATCTATCCTCTGTCACATCCAAACTTGAAGAAATCCTGAGTTTTTTTGTTTTTATTGGATCCAGTGATTAGATGAAATTATTACCTATATAATTATATTGGGAGGAGGGCAAGCGTGGTCCATAAATGGGAAAGAGGATATATGTAGATGTTTTCATAATTGAAGGGGCAAACTAGAGTAGAGAAGTTGCTTACTCAATATACATTTTCCTCCTTCCTTCCTTCTTTCCTTCCTTCCTTCCTTCCTTCCTTCCTTCCTTCCTTCCTTCCTTCCTTCCTTCCTTCCTTCTCTTTCTTCTCTTTCTTTCTTTCTTTCTTTCTTTCTTTCTTTCTTTCTTTCTTTCTTTCTTTTCTTTCTTTCTTTCTTTCTTCTACCAGAGACTCAACATTTTGGAAATATTTCCCAGCCTCCCTTGCAGATAGGCATGTTATATTTCACACTTTTGGTCAAAGCTGTGGTGGAGAAGTTATTGGTTAGAACTTCAGAGAGAGCTCCTTACAAGGGGGTAAGCAGACCCAGCTGACATATTAGCTGGTATTCCAGCAGCCATCCTGAGAGATGACAAAAAAGCCGTACCCTAAGGATGGTGATGTAGCCATACCAATCCAGAATGCCCACCTCTGGACTTCTGCATGAGAAAAACTAGACCCTCAATTTGTTTGAGCCACTGTTTTTCACTTTCTGTAACTACCAGATAAATATGAATTCCTAATTGATACACTAGATAAGATATAAGTAATTTTGAAGATGTTAGGAAAAGAAAATGGGAGAGTTCCTATCTGTGTTTTCTATTTACTTAGTGAAGTAGAAGTCCAGGTCTATCTGTTGAAACTTATATTAATATTATTTGGGTCAATTCAATAAGATTTTCATTGAATGTCTATTATGTGCTTGGCACTGATACTCATTGAGAGTAATCTTTACTGACTATACCACAACCCTCATGCTATATTTCCTCTTTGCAGAACAATTTTGAACATCTACAGTCTAGAATTTACCTCTTTTCCTATTCTGCCCACTGGACTAAACCTTGGAGGAAATTTTATAGCTGCAGACTGAAAACTGTTTGACAACTTGCATGCTGCATTTGTATATCATATAATTTAGCACTTTACACCCCCAAGACAGCACATTATATTTAACTTGCATCATGTATAGTCATAAACTCACATGAAAATACAGTCATGAGTCACTTAATAACAGGGAAACATTCTGAGAAATGTGGTGTTAGGTGATTTCACAGTTCTGCAAACATCATAGTGTGTACTTTTATAAACCTGAATGATACAGCCTACTATACACCTAGGATGTGTGGTACAGCCTGTTGCTCCTAGACTGCAAACCTGTATAGCATGTGACTGTACTGAATAGTGTAGGCAACTGTAACACAATGGTAAGTATTCATGTATCTAAATGTATCTAAAGAAAGGAAAGGCAATTATGACAGCTACAATGTTACCAGGCAATAGGAGTTTTTCAGCTCCCTTATAATCTTATGGGACCACTGTCATATATAAGGTCCATCATTGACTGAAATATCATTATGTGGCACATGACTACAAATGTGTTTTCCATTGTGAATGAGCTTTGTTTCATAAGTTGTCCATGTTCACTCACTGTCATAGACACTAACTGGTTACCTACACAGTGTCCATGTCCCTCTTCTTCTTTCCTACGAGTGTCCAGATTTCTGACCACATAGCTACCCCTCTTCCATACAGCTAATATATACTTACACTAATTCACACATATTGCACACATTTGAGCTTCCCACTGTACATAAGCTTATGTCAGTGGAATGATTTTTCTCTTATACAACTAATAGGCCTTTGCAGATGGTAAATAAAGAGGCCATATATGGGAGACGGGGGGTGTGTGTGGAAAATGGATTAATAATAGTGATAAGAAACAGTGCTGGTGGGTGATAGTATACTTCCCACCTGTCTTAGTCTATGTTCTGCTGCTATAACATAATATGGGCAATTTATAAAGATAAGAAATGCACTGTATTTGGCCCATGGTTCTGGACGCTAGAAAATCCAAAAGCAAGGCGCTGAAATCTGGTGAAGGTTATCCCATGCTAGAAGGAGAGAAGTGAAAGTGAGACAGAGAAAGCAAATGGGCGCTCAACTTATACTTTTATCAGCAGTTCAAGTCCACAATAACTAACCCACTCCTCATATAATGGCATCAGTCCATACATGAGGGCAGAGCTCCATTCCTTAATACTGTTGCAATAGCAATTAGATTCTAGCATTGGTAGGGACATTCTAGTTTTGGTAGGAACATTCAAACCATAGCATCGCTATATTGTAATTATCTAATGTTAAATCGTCTGCAACCAAAGCTACGAAAATAGGCAGGTCCCAAGAGTGTCTGGCTAAACTTACTAGGACAAACTGTGGCAGGCAGTTAATGAGAGAGGATTCTGAAGCCTAGCCAGCAAGGTTAGATCCTGGGTAATCATTCTGAGCAACCTGAAGCAGGAGGGTAGGGATCCAGGAAAGAAACTGGACCAGATGCTAAAGAAGCAGTAACACCATGGTACCAAAGAAATGATAAGAGCTAGAGTTCGTAGAAGGCTTCAAAGATCAAAGTGAGCATCATACAATGGAACCAGCAGGGATGGAGTTTGGTGTGTGTGGAGGATAGCATATTTCAGGATCAAATTGTGTAGAAATGGGAATGTGGTTTCAGGCCCATTTTCTCAATATCTTAGTTGCTCCCACCAACAGGGTTGATATGGATTGGATGTTCGGCCCTTTCAAATCTCATGTTGAAATTTGATCCCCAATGTTGAATGTGGGGCCTGGTGGGAGGAGTTTGGGTCACGAGGGTTGATCCCTCATGAATGGCTTCATGCCCTCTCACAGTAATGAGTGACTTTTCATTTTATTAGCCTCTCTCTCTTGCTCCCTCTCTCGCCACATGACACGCCTGCTTCGCTTCACCTCCCACCTGGATTGCAAGCTCCCTGAAGCCCTCACCAGAAGCAGATGCTAGTGCCATGCTTCTTGCATAGTCTGCAGAACCATGAGTCAACTAAATCTCTTTTCTTTATAAATTACCCAGCCTCAGATATTTTCTTAGTAGCAATGCAAATAGACTAATACAAGGCGTGATTCTTAAAGGAGCATAATCCAAGTAAATAGCGTTTAATTGAAAATGAGTATCATGGCAGATTGGATTATCTATACTTTTCTTTTTTTAGCTCCATGACCTTATCATATAGAAATAAGTTTACGACTACCATCATTAAGCTATACCATGTGTCTTAATCTGTTCAGGCTGCCTGTAAACTGGGTGGCTTATAAACAACAAAAACTTATTTCTCACTGTTCTGGAAGCTGAGAAATCTAAGATCAGGCCACTGGCATATTCAGTGTCTGGCAAGGGTATGTTTCCTGGTTCATAGACGATGCCTTCTCACTGTGTCCTCACAAGGTAGAAGGGGCAAAGATCTCACTAGGGCCTCTTTTATAAGTGCACTAATCCCATTTATGAGGGCTCTACTCCTGTGACCTAACCATCTCCCAAAGGCCCCACCTCCTAATACCATCACATTGGGGGTATTTCAACATACGAATCTGGGAGGGAAACAAACATTGAGACCATAGCACCATGTGCCAGGGTCCTAAGAAAACTTACACACATTATTTCATGTAATTTTTATAACAATCTGTCTTAGTCCACGTAGTGTTACTATAAAGGAATACCTGAGGCAGGGTAATTTATAAAGAAACGAGGCTTATTTGGCTCATTGTTCAGCAAACTGTACAAGAAGCATGGTGCCAGCACCTGCTTCTGGTGAGGACCTCAGGCTGCTTTCACTCATGGTGGAAGGTGAAGGGGAGCTGGCATGTGCAAATCACATTGCAAGAGAAGAAGTAAGAGAGAGAAAAAGGAGATGCCAGGCTCTTTTCAGCTACCAGGTCTTGTGAGAACTAATAAAGTGACAACTCACTCACCCCTGAGGAGGACATGATTTTATTCATGAGGGATCCACATGATTGAGATATCTCCCATTGGTCCCTACCTCCAACATTGGGATCAAATTTCAACGTGAGCTTTGGGGGCACAAACATCCAAACCACAGCATAGTTTTATGAGATAGGTACTATAATTATTCCCATTTTGCAAGTGAGAAAACTAAGGTTCAGAGATGGTAAGTCATTTGCCTAAGATTACCCAGCTAACAAGTGGCAAAGCTGCACTTCAAAACGAAATGTATTCAATTCCAGAGAGTATGTGCTAATACGTGCATGTTACAAGGCCTCCCTGATGCTTCCTATGCTGTTTTCAAAGACAAAGGCCATATAATCTTGTTTATTAATATATTTCATAACATGTAGATGAAGATGTCATTTCATCCACTTAGCAGTGAAAGAGAAATAAAGCGAGAGTACAAAATGAACAGACTTTTTCAAGAAAGCAGAAAGTAGTTGAGCTGAGGGAAGGGCAGAAGTGCCCTCCATTCCACAGATTCATCTGGAAATTCCGAGCAAATAGCAATTGTAATGAATTGCATGCCACCAGGAAGTTGTGTTATTGTAAATCAAAGATCATTATTTTCTTGAAGAATTTTGTTCTTGCTGATATAGTTTGTTGAAATGTCTGACATTTCGAGAGGCTCCTAGAGATATGGTAGATCAACATTTGAATTTCTCTGTACAACTCACAATCTGATGCAGGATGCTCTGGGCAAACCCTGAAGAAGCTTTAAACTACCTCTCACAAAGTTCAAGTAGCTTTTCTTTCTAGGCTTGTGTGAACCTTTCAAGATTTTAAAAAGTAAATATTGTTTATTGCAACACCAACCAACAAGGGTTATTCCACAGACAATACCATTTCAGATGCTTTATAGGTCAAGTGTTTCAAAATGAGGAATAAGTTTAAACTTCAATTGAAGTTTAAAGCAGCTTAGTGAGAACTCTCAGTAGTGAATATTTGTACAATTGGGAACAAAGGGGATGCAAGTGGGAACAAAAGGGAAAATAAAATGGAATTAGAAAAGACTCTTATTTTTGCCTCTGCTGGATATCTGTAAAGTTACTATCCATCAATTTCTAAAAACACTTTTTTTTTTACCCAAATACCTTTGTCTTTCTCTTAATAGAGAATTGACTAGGGTTAATAATAACAATGAAAATAATAACAGCAAATACTTTTACAGAGCAAATACCGTTTTACTGAATCCTATTAATATCCCCAACATTAATATTCCAACATGGATGGAACTAGAGGACATTATGTTAGTGAAATAAGCCAGGAATAGAACGTTAAACACTGCTTGTTCTCACTTACATGTGGAAGCTAAAAATGTTGACCTCGTAGAAGTAAAAAAGTAGAACAGAGGATACTAGAGGCTGGGAAGAGAAGGGAGAAGATAGGGATCGAGAGAGATTTGTTAAAGGATATAAAATTATAGCTAGATAGGAGGAACAAATTCTAGTTTTCTATACCACTGTAGGATGACTACAGTTAAGAATAATATATTACATAGTTTCAAATAGCTAGAAGGAAGATATTAAACGTTCCCAATACAAAGAAACGATAAATGTTCAAGATGATAAATATTCTAGTTACCCTGATGTGATCACTCTGCATTATATGTATCAAAACACCACTATGTATCCCATAAGTATGTATAATTATTAAATGTAAATTTTAAAAATTGAATAAAAAACCCTCTGGGACTTAATTTCATTCTTGTAAAATCAGAGGTTATAAATTAATTCTCTATATACCTTACAGCTTAAAAACCCTGCCTGTTTCTTCATCTGCTAAGCATTTAATAGCAAGCCAATCAATACAAATTAATATGCATATTGAAAAACAACTTTATAATGTCATATAAAGAAAAATATAAATGCAAATGACAAAAACAGGAAAGAGTGTGAAGGGCACATACTTACCTGTATTGTTTATTTGGCAATTGATCATGGACTACTTTGTGACATTATTCCTACCATTATTTAAATCATGTATCAAATAGTTTTATTATATTCATTTAATTAATTTAGCAAATAATTATTGAGGATCTACTGGTACCATGGACTGTTCTAGACACTGGGCATACAGTGGTTATACATTGAGTCCACTTGGTTTGCAAAAGATTAAAATTACTTTTAGGGTAAAGATTGTCTTAAGAATTTTATAACTGCATTCAATGATACTTAGCACATGGTAGTTCCTTAATTAATTGTTTTGACTCAGTTTTACCTTTCTGCAAGGGCAAAAATTTAATCTTTATACTGGGTATCTATTTTCCCTAAAAATGTTATAAGCAGATCGATTTGATTTTTAATCAAAAACATTGCAATACATGTGATGAAATTCCAGAAGCACCCTACTTTGGCACCCTGTTCTTGTTGATCACAATAAAATTGAATGCAGATCATCAAAATTTCCAGACGACCAAATATATACAAGGTGATGTCGAGAATATAAAGATGAATAAAATATCTGTATTCTTGATGCACTTAATACAAAATTAAACAGGAGTTACAGAAGACGTAATTAAAAGTGGCTTAACAATAAAGAAACAAATTTTTTTCATTATAACAGGAAATCTGGAAGGTAGGGCAGTTTCAAGAGTGGTTGCTTGGGAGACTCGACAATGTCATTAAGACCCAGATCCATTGTGATTTTCCAATCTGCTATCCTTAGTAAGTTGGTACTTTCCATATAGTCATAAGAGGGGTACAGCTACTGAAGATATCATCTACTCGCCAAAAAGACCTAAACGCTAGATGAGAATAAAAGTATGCTTCTGTTTCTTATATCCTTTTTTAACCATAAAGATAAAATGGATAACTTTTTCTTCCTCTTTGCATACACCTACTTGCTTTTCTGCTTCTCCACCATGTCTTGATGCACCGTATGGTCTTTACTAGAAGCCAAGCAGATGCTGGCACCATACCTTTGGAATTTCCAGCTACCAGAATCATGAGGTAAATAAATCTCTTTTCTTTGTAAATTACCCAGCTTCAGGTATTAACCGATTTCTGTTCATGTTTTCTTGTCCAGAATTCTATCACTTACCTATTCCTAAACCAAGTTTTGGCAAGGGAAATGAAATTACCATGATTCGCTTTATACCAGTGGAATTTTAAACTTTTTAAACTACAACTCACAATAAGAAAATACTTTACACATTATTACCCAACACACACACACACGCGCACACGCACACACACGCAGAGGAACATTCATATGCACGTATATATACACCTATATCTATATTTATAAAACTGAAACAAAAGCTTTACAAAATAATTCTTACACTTACTGCATGTAATGCACTTTTATATTATTTTAATATTCTATTTCTTTAATTTAAAATGCTGATCATAGGCCAGGTGTGGTGGCTCACGCCTGTAATCCTAGCACTCTGGGACTCCAAAGGCGGGAGGATCGCTTGAAGGCAGGACTTTGAGATCAGCCTGACCAAGAGGGAAACTCCGGCGTCTCTACTAAAAATAGAAAGAAAGTTGCTGGACAACTAAAAATAGAAACAAAAAATTAGCCGGGCATGGAGGCAAGTGCCTGTAGTCCCAGCAACTTGGGAGGCTGACGCAGGAGGATGGCTTTAGTCGAGGAGTTTGAGGTTGCTGTGAGCTAGGCTGATGCCACGGCACTCTAGCCCAGGCAACAGAGTGAGACTCTGTCTCAAAAAAAAAAAATGCTGATCATAAATCTTCAAAAAATTGAAGAGAAAACTTTTCCAAATTCATTTTATGAGGCCAGCACTACCTTGATATCAAAGCCAGACAAAAATACAAGAAAAGAGAGCTACAGACCAATATCCCTGGTGAATGTTGATGCAAAAATCCTCAACAAAATACTAGCACATAAATTCAACAGCACTTTAAAAGGATTATACATCATGACCAAGTGGGATTTATCCCTAGTATACAAGGGATGTTTCAACGTATAAAAATCAATTGGTGCAATATTTCAGATTAACAGAACAAAGGACAAAAATCCCATGACAATGTCAATTGATACAAAAAAGGATTTGACAAAATTCAACATCTTTTCAATTTTCAACATTCAACAAAATCAGAATAGAAGAAAATTACTTCGACATAATAAAGGTCATATATGACAAGCCCACAGCTAACGTCATACTCAATGGTGAAAAGCTGAAAGCTTTTCCTCTAAGAACAGGAACATGACAAGGATGCTTCTGTGGTTTAGATATAGTTTGCCTCTTCCAAAACTCATGTTGAAATTTGATTCCCAATATGACAATACTAGGAGGTGGAGCCTAGTGAGAGATGTTTGGATCAAGGTGGAATCTCCCTCATGAATAGATTAATGTTGCCTCCCAGGAATGAATGAATTTTCACTCTTCCCAGAATGGATTAGTTCCTGAGAGAGCAGATTGTTAAAAGCAAGCCTAGGCTATCCTATATGCCTCTTTGCATACACCTAACTTGCTTTTCTGCTTCTCCCGCGTGTCTTGATGTACCATATGGTCTTCACTAGAAGCCAAGCAGATGCTGGCATCATACTCTTGGAATTTCCAGCTACCAGAATCATGAGGTAAATAAATCTCTTTTCTTTGTAAATTACCCAGCCTCAGGTATTCTTTCATAGAAACACAAAATGAACTAAAATAGATGCTAACTCTCACTACTTTTATTCAACATAGTACTGAAAGTTCTGGCCAGAATAATTAGGCAAGAAAAAGAAATAAAACACATCTGAATTAGAAAGGAGGAAGCAAAAATGCCATTTGCAGAATGACATGCCTTTATGTGTAGAAAACCCTAATGATTTCAAAAAAATTTAGAGCTAGTAAATGAATTTAGTAGTCACACGATACAAAATCAACATACAAAACCAGGTTGTAATTCTCTAAACTAGTAATGAATCATTTGAAAAGGAAATTAGGAAAACAATCTCAGTAATAATAATACCAAAAAGAATAAAATAAACTAAAAAGTGTAGAAATTGTACACTGAAAACTATACAACATTAATAAAAGAAGTAAAAGAAGACACAAATAAATGAAAATACATCCTGTGTTCATGGATTAAAAGACTTAATAATGTTAAAATGTCCATACTACCCAAAGTTATCTACAGATTCAATGCAATCCCTATCAATCCCAATGGCATTTTTTCAGAAATAGAGAAAGAATTCTAAAATTCATATATAATCTCAACGAATTGTGGATGACCAAAATAATCCAAATGAAGAACAAAATTGGAGGCATTACCCTTCCTAACTCCAAAACATACTACAAAGCTACAGTAATAAAAACAATATGGTACTAGCAGAAAGACAGATATATAGGCCAATGGAACTCAATAGAGCCTAGAAATAAATACTCGCAATTACGGTCAAATGATCTTTGACAAAACTGCCAACACTGCAATGGGAAAAGGATAGTCTCTCCAACAAATGATGTTGGGAATACTGGTATTCACATGCAAAGAATAAAATTGGATCTTTACCTTGCATTATATACGAGAATTAATTCAAAATGGATTACAGACCTAAACATAAGACCTGAAACTATAAAACTCCTAGCAGAAAACACAGGCGGACATTATATTTGGCAATGATTTCTTGGATATGACACCAAAAGCACAAACAGCAAAAGCAAAATTAGACAAGACCGTATCAAACTTAAAAACTTCTTTTCAGCAAAAAAATAAATAAAAACAAAAAACCAATCAGCAGTGTGAAAAGGCAACCTATGAATGGGAGAAATATTTCCAAATGATATGTCTGATAAGTGTGCTATGGTCTGAATGTGTTCCCTAAAATTCCTGTTTTGTAAACTTAATCCCCAATCCAACAGTGTTGGGAGGAGAAGCCTTTTGGCAGTTGTTTAGGTCATGAGGGCTCCATTCCCATGAATATATTAATGGCACTTCAAAAGGGGCTTGCTGGAGTGGTTTTTTTCTCTTTCACTCTTGCCCTTCCACCTTCTGCCATTTGAGGACTCAGAAAGTAAGCTCTCACCAGATGCCAGAACCTTGATCTTAGACTTTCCAGTCTCCAGAACTGTGAGAAATAAATTTCTGTTCTTTATAAATTAATCCAACCTGTGGTATTCTGTTATATCAGTACAAAACAGACTAAGACAAGGGGTTACTATCCAGAACATATAAAGAATTCCTATAACTCAACAACAAAAAACCAAATAACCCAATTACAAAATGGGTAAATGAGTCGAATTTAGAAGTCTCAGAAAAGATATACAAATGGCTAACAAACATGTGAAAGATGTGCAACTTCCCTGATCATCAGGGAAATGCAAATCAAAACCACAATAGCTCACTTCACAACCAGTAGGATGGCCACTAATCAAAGAAAAAATAACAGGTGCTGGCAAGGATGTGTAGAAATTGGAAACCTTGTACAATGTTGGTGGGCTGCTAAGGAAAGCCAAATAGAGATTTTTCAAAAAATTAAAAATAGAATTACCATATGATCCAGCAATCCCACTTCTTGATATATATCCAAAAGAATTGAAAACAGGATCTTGAAGAGATATTTACACACCCATGTTCACTGCAGAATTATTCACAATAGCCAAGAGGTAGAAGCAACCTAAATGTCCACCAAAGGATGAATGGATAAAACAAATGTGGTACACATACAATGGAATATTATTCAGCTTTAAAAAAGGAAATCCTGAATCTTGAGGACATTATGTTAAGTGAAATAAACTTATTGCATAAAACAAACACTGTCTGATTTCACTTACATGAGATATCTAAAGTAGTTTGATGGTTGCCAGCCGCTAGGGGCAGGGGGAAATGAGAAGTTCCTATTTAACAGGTATAGAGTTTCAGTTTTACAAGATGAAAAAGTTCTACAGATCCATTGCACAATAATGTTCACATAGTTAATAATGCACTTCACATATAAAAATGGTTAAGAAGCAATCCTCTGCCTCAGCCTCCCAAGTAGCTGGGACTACAGACATGTGCCACCACGCCAGGCTAATTTTTTCTGTGTATTTTTAGTTGTCCAGCTAATTTCTTTCTATTTTTAGTAGAGATGGGGTCTAGCTGTCACTCAGACTGGTCTGGAACTCCTGACCTCCAGAGATCCTCCTCCTTAGCCTCCCAGAGTGCTGGGATTACAGGCATGAGCCACCACGCCCGGCCTCATGTGTTTTTTACCATAATAAAAAAACAGGCTGATTGTGATCTACTAAATTGATAGTTTGATTTACTAATGGATCACAATCTGATTTTGAAGAAGCCTAGCTTGGATTAATCAAGATTTACCCTTCGTGATGAGACATACTTTGAGGCACAAGTCTGCCTTATTCTAGATCAAAATCAGAGCTCTGTAAGCAGGGAAAAGGCAGGGGGAAGATGGAATATTATTTGGCAATAAAAAGGAAGTACCAATACATGCTACAACATGGATGAACCTGGAAAACATGATAAGCATAGGAAGCCAGTCGCAGAGGACCATATATTGTATTATTCAATTTATACGAAATATCCAAAACAGGCAAATCCATTGAAAGAGAAAGTATATTAGTGATTGCCTAGGCCTGAGGCATTGGGGGAAATGGGGGATGACTGCTAATAGTTACCGGGTTTCTTTTTAGGGGGACAAACATGTTCTAAAATTAGCTTGTAGAGATGGTTTCCCAATTCTGTAAATATAATAAAAAATATTGTACACTCTAAATGAATAAAACATAAGACATGTGAATTATATTCTAATTAAGTTGTTAATAAAAAGGAACAGAGAATTTATAGCTAATGAAATAAAGACAATAAATCATCATGTGAAAAATACAGAGATGCAAATTTAGACAACTTAAAAATACTCATATATCTGTCTATGTAAAATGTTTACAATGAAGAAATGATCATTGTCAGAATTAGGAAGCACTGTTTTCTAGTGGTATTGTGAACTTGTTATATAATGGCAATATGTAGCAAGAACTATTCATTTTGAGCTAGTAAAAAGAAAAGGCAGGCAGAAAAGCAGTTGAGTTAGCAAACAACAGTATCTATCACAGAGAATCCTTTATTTGGAAATGTCCTTAGTTCTCTATTTTCAGTTTAGTCTCAGAACGTAGCCCTTCCTAGCCTAAGTACTTTTCTACCTTGTTCAGAGAAGTCTGGATTTTCTTTCTACAAATACTGTGGTTATACTACTAAGCCATGTTTGAATTCAGTCTTTTAAATTAGCCCTTTGCTAATTTTGTTATACTTATTTATCTTCCCTCAGAACATTATGAGTTTCTTGAGTCTGAGGTCTGTAATTTCCAGTGGTGACATTATATTAGGAAATGAACCTGGAGGGGGACGAAGAAGTGTCACCAGGATTTGACCACTATCATTTAATCAGCTATGTGTGACCTTAACCTCTCTTTAACTCAGATTCTTTATCTGTAAAATAGGAATAATAATCCATTTAAAGGTGTTATAATGATGAAGTTATGTCAAGCACCCAGCATGGAGCCTGGTGCATGGTAGATTATCACTAACAGTTTCTTTTACCTGTCGCTCTCTGATCCTCTGTTCTTCTGTCCCAGTTCAGGTGAAATGATCTACTTGCCCTAGTGCCTGAGCACAAAGACACTACTAATTCTAAAATTTACAGGAATCTTATCAGGCTTCTAGTTTTTACTTCTCATGTGTTCCTTACTATTTTTTCACTTTATTGTTCTTTTATTGCTTCCCCATGTATTCAAAGATCTATATTGATTGTGCAACTTCCTCCAAGTCTCAGTAGGTAGAAGATAACATGAAATTTTACATTAACAAACAATGGTATTTATATAAAACATTCACAAAAGGTTTCTTGACTACTATGAAAAAGGGTGTTCATGTATTATATACACAGTGGAAAAGAGCTACTAATAAGAAACCACTGCTAAAATTGAGAAAACAGTAGTTGTGGCTTTAAATTTGTTAAGATACAGAGGTATTCATCATGCGTCCTTCATAATCACTAATCCAGCCACCAATTGGTTATGTAAGCAAAGAACCAGGAAGCTACAGCAGAATTCCAGGAAGCTTTTGAGTGTCTTCTGCACAAATTAAATTACCTGACATATTTAATCACATTAATCACATTAAATATGTCAGGGAGGAAGAACGCACACCATGGGCTTCCATGGGGCAACTCAGAGAGTATTACATAACATGTAATATTTGGGCTTGTACTGGGTGATTTGGGGAAGGGTTTAAGGAAGTGGCCTTTTCTTTGGATTCGGATGGTGTCAGGAACAATGTGCAATTCCAAAATTTAGTATCTTAACAAATCTTACCTAGGAAAAGGAAGGACTAGCCTGAAAGTAAAGCAGTAATTGATATAGAAGCTGCAATCACTCTTATCAGCCAGGATAGGGGGATGTTTGATCACTTTTGTGGCTTGGACAATATTCATATTTTGTCTGTCAATGTTAAATAATGAGATCCCGAAAATATAATTAAGTATAGAGTTTATTTGAGCACAAAGCTTGAGGATGACCACCTGGTAGACACTGACTCTAAACAAATAGGGTCAGTGGTCCAAAGAGTAGATATTAAGGTTTCACTTATATGGGCAGAGACAGAGAAAATTTGGCAGGATTACAAGATTTTCCATATGAGACCAGTACATATGTTACAGCAATTTGATTGGTGACAGCTTACTACATTTCAAGGAAGATTACTTTATTACTCCATGAGTAGTAACTGTCAGGTTTTAGTCTGAAACTGTTGGTTCTTGATGTGCCCATAGCCAAAGAATGATCAGATGCACCAAAGTTAGACAAGCATGAAAATGTTTATTGAGGAGAGAAAGATAGGATTATAGGGCAAGATCAAGATATAGGTTTACAGAGCATGGTACGTATGCCACAGATGACGAATGAGCCCCTTGTCACAGCAGGAAGAGAGGGAGCTTGGTTATGGTCTGGGTCTTGTTTTATGGTGTCTGGATAGGGATGTCTCCATGGTTCAAACATCACCATAGAACCACTTTGGACGGTTGGGGAGCTTCATGACCTGAATCTTACTGCACATGCGAGTTCAAGGTCACTTTCCAGACTTTATGGTATACATATGGCTTGGCTCCATGGGCTAGAGAGAGTCCTCTGCATTCTTTTGCAGCTGGCTCACCAAGTTCTAATTGGCAGATTCATAGGGTATCCCCTCCTCCCCCAGGTATGGAGAATTAGGGTTGGGCAGGACCAAGATGGGGGCAACAGCACCCACTTTCACCCCTAGGAGACCCAGAATCCCTCACTATCTACCTAATGTAACTACTGTTTTCTCAATTTCAGCAGTGAGCGATCCGGGTGGGGGTCTTGTCTCTGGTGCCCTTGGTCTTAATTATTTATAGGAAAAAAAAGCCAGAAGTTGCAGCTGTATGCCACGTGGCTCAGCCTGCATAGCCACATTCTTCTCAAAGCTCAGAATAATTTAAAGTTCCAATCATTTTAAGATTGAATTATTTAATTTCATATGTCTGTGTTCAAAATGATTACAAAATGATCTCTTTTTATGTTCATAAACTATGGTCATGAGTAGCCTTGCCCAATATTTATGTTCTATAATATTTATGCTTATCAGGAGAACACCAAAGTCTAGTTGTGGATGCCAAACTAGCTACTGGATGTCAGGGACTGCTTTTCTCTTCCTTAGTTAGAAGCTTTATTTGTCTCCACCCCATTTTCTCTGTTTTCCTGATGAGTTATTGCTGTATAAGCATACATTTTCTAAAACTTTTGTTTAAAGAAGAAAGGGAAAGATAACTACCTTTTTTTTTTTTAGGGGAAGGGGGAGCAAAAACTAGCATTTATTGAGCACTTATGTATTAAGCACTGAGACAGAGCAGCGACCCCTCTTAGAGGCCTGCTGGGTCCCCCTAGCATGGAAATAAAGAAAAATCTTGAATCCCTTGCAAAGTAAATGGACAATCTGATGAAAACAATGGTCCTCCAAGCCAGCCAGAGTCCTGTGGCGTTTTGGTTCCCTATGTAACTAAAAGGTGGCATTTTAGCATCTTTGAGTAGTTTTTCAGAAACTCCCAGCTGATGGAAAATGCAAATAAAAGGGAACTGAGGAATTGGCCATTCTTTGTTCTAAATTACCCTTGAGGGTCCTGTCACACCCATCTTAACATTCGTTTCCTCTAATCCAAGAATCTCTGAATCCATCTATGGATAACTCACCTTTTGGGCCAAGCCAATGTATAACCTCCATGTATTGAATTCTAATTTTGTCTGCCTGAAATGTACCCCTGCCTTTAAAAACCCTGGCTTAGAAGTCATTGGTGAGTTCAGGTTTTAAGCTTTAGCTACTTGGTCTCCTTGCATGGCACCCTGCAAAAAAGCTCCTTTCTCACCCTACGACTCTCAGCTCCAGTGTCTGGCTCTAGAGATCAGGGTGAACAGATCCAGTGTGTTTCAGTAACAGCAGTGCTGTATGCATAAAGACACATAATATCATTGAAGAATAAAAGTAAAATCCTAAACCCCGCTCCCGCAAAGTGAATGGACACCGTTTTGGCCAAGGGGACCCCAGAGAAACGTTAAAACTGAGTCCCCAGCCCTGAAAGGATGAAAGGTCAGACAGGCCTTGTTCTACCCCTTCTCTTGTTAACCGCCATTAGGCTTTCTTCCCTAAGGGCTAAACAGAGCCAGGCTTTGGAAAGACTTGCTCCACTGCTGATTTCAATCAATCTATTAATGCTGCTCCTCCCTTTTTGTGGTTTCCAGCACAACTGATCTGCATTGTTCCCTAATAAGGGGCCACCATCAATGCAGTAGTTCCAACCCTACTACTGAGTATGTGCAATAAGGGTTTTTCATGTCCTCTACTCTTCACCTTTTGAGGTCAGAGGGTTGAAAACCACTGTGGGATAACGCTAACGCCGCTGTTTTTGGTACATGCGACCTATGAAGTGGCATAAAGATTGATTGTGTAGGCGCTTGTTTCTCCTTCATAAATATTCATAACTCCTCCCATAGCTTGTTAAATATGTATATTTAGCCACCCTGCTCAGCACAGAGTCGTGTTCCCATTGTCCCTCCCTCTAAGTACTTGCTCTTGGCTTCTGCCCCAGGCTATTGCTTCCCAGCCTGTCAGAATGGCCACCTTGTAGACTGCAACCCTTTATGATAACTAAAGATCTCCTTTCCAAATTTATGAACCTCTTTATTTCTGCAGTTGACATCATTTAGAAATAATAGTCACCTTGAGGCAGCCCCTACATTTCACAGAGGAAGAAGCCAAGGGTCAGAGAGAGTAGATAACTTGCTCAAAGTCACAGTTAGTAAATAGAGGTGGATTTTAAATCCAGATATATTTCCAAAGCTTTATGTACTTTCTACTCTATTATGTTGCCTTGCTAAAGATTTAGGAATACAAGCTATTCTTTAGGCCTGTATTACTTATTTAAGAAAATATTGTATTCGGAATTGAACTGTAGGAACTAAAGGTAAACTTCCCCTTTCCCCTCTGAAGATTTGCTGAAAAATCAACTTACAAAAGGTGTATTAATGGGAGAAATGGCATACAAATTCATTAACATGCATGGGGGAGGACCACAGAGTGAATATGTCCAATCCCCCAATGGGGTACATTAGCTTATACACCATCTTGAGGTGACAAAATGAATAAGGGCTTAGCTCATGGCAAAACAAGTTATGGAGGCAAAACAGATCATGGGAGGGGGGATAGAGGAGGCCTGGCTAGCAAAGGTGGTCTTGTTATGTAGATAAAACCTGCTAGATAGCAGCCCTCAGAGACAATACATTATAAATGCTTCTTTCAGACCTTTATAGGTGTCAGATTCTCAGTTAATCTTTCCTAAATCCAGACAGGGACGGGGGGGGGGGGGGGGGGGGGGGGGGGGGGGGGGGGGGGGGGGGGTTGAAAGGTGGGGTGTGTTTGGTTTTTTTATAAGTTTTTTTATTTTATGATAAAAAAAATAAAGCAAAACAAAACGGAGTCGGG
>CAUYSK010072795.1:0-28898 GCA_963575035.1 Avahi laniger
AGTGATCTACAGATTCAGTGCAATCCCTATTAAAATACCACCATCAGTTTTGCAGATCCAGAGAAAATAATTCTACGCTTCGTATGAAACCAGAGAAGATCCCACATAGCTAAAGCGACCTTATAGTATGTTTTAATATCAAATAGGACTTGCCTCCCCTCATTGCTCTTTTTTTGTTTCTTGGGTATTCTTCTTGTTTATTTTTCCATGCAACCCTTAGAATCAACTTATATCATTTCAGAAAATTTTCTGGTTTATTATAGGGAGATGGGTGGAGTGAGCAGATGGAGGATTACATTAATTAGTTAGCTTGGGAGAATTGACATCTTCATGAAAACTGACATCTTCCTGTCTAAGAATACATTGTCTCTCTATATGTTTAAGTCCAGTTTTGTGTTTGTCAAGAGTCATAACATTTTAATCATACAGCTTTTATATATATCTTTTTAAGCTCATTTCTGGGTATTTTGTCTTTTTGATACTAATATAAATGGAATTTTTCTCTTCCAATATATCTTCTTTCTGGTGGTTGCTTGTACATTAAAAAACCAATTGTTTTTTGTGCATGGATTTTTTATTTTTCATGATCATACTGAATTATTATATTGTTATTTGACAGCCTGTTTTATGGCCTGGAATATGGTCTGTCTTGATGAACGCTTCATGTGAAAAGCATGTTTATTCTACTGTTGTTGGATGAATTGGTCTATAAATGTCAATTATGTTAAGTGAGTCGCTAGTGGTATTGAAGTCCTCTGTATCATCAGTCCATAACCTTTTTGGCACCAGGAACCATTTTCATGGAAGACAATTTTTCCATGGACTGAGGAGGTGGGGGAGGGTTTGGGGGTGATTTAAGCACTTTACATGTATTATGCACTTTATTATTATTCCATTGTAATATATAATGAAATAATTATACAACTCAGCATGATTTGGGTCTCCCTGCTCTGTATCTTTACTGATGTTCTTGTCTGCTTATTCTATCTTATTCTTATTTTTATTTCAATACTATCAGAGGAGTATTGAAATATCTGACTGTATTTCTGTTTCTTTTAGTTCTGTCAGTTTTTGCTTAGTGTTATCTGAAGCTCTATTTTGAAGTCCATACGTATTTTAGATTGTTCTGTCTCCTTGATAGATTGAACCCTTTTAGCATTATAAAATATCCCTCCTTATCCTTTTATAAGGGATATATATTTGGTATTCCTTGGTCTGAAGACTGCTTTATCTGATATTTATATAGTTCCTCTAGCTTTCATTTTTTTGATGTTTGCCTGGTATTTTTTTTACCCATATAATCTATCCGTTATATTTAGGATGAATTTCTTGCAGATAGCAGATGGTTGGGTATTGTTTTTATCTAATCTTAAAATCTCTACTTTTCACTGTGGTATTTAGACCAAGGTAGGCAAACTATAGTCTGTGGCTTAAATCCATCCCACTGTTCATTTTTGTATAATTTCTTAGAGTAGTTCTTACATTTTTAAAAGAATATTTCATGGTATATAAAGATTATATAATATCTAAATTTCTAGGGTTTCTAAATTTTATTGGAACACAGACCTACTCATTCATTTTACTGTCTGTTGCTATTTTTGAGCAACAGTAGCAGTTGAGTAGTTTCGATGGAAATCATACAGTGCACAAAACCAAAATATTTATTTTCTGTCTCTTTACAGAGAATTTTCCAACCCTTCATTTAAAACATTACATATATTATAATTATGACTGTGATTGGATTTAAATAAACCATTTGCTATTTTTCTGGTTGACCTGTGTTCCTTATTCTTTTTGTTTTCTTCTTTTCCTGCCTTCTTTTGGATTTTTTCCTTCAAATTCCACATTTCTTCACTATTATTTCACTAGCCGTGCTTCTTTCATTTTTTTAATGAAGTTGCTCTACAGTTTTAATGTTATGCCACTTGACAGAGAGTGTAAGAACCTTCCAAAGTTATACTTCCATTTCTTCCTCCTTTCCTTTGTGCTATTGTTATAATGCATTTTACTGCTATATGTATTACAAATCCCACACATTGTTACTATTTGTGCTTTAAACAATTATCTTTTATTAACAGCTTTATTAAGAGAACTCACATACCATACAATTCACCCATTTGAACTGTACAGTTCAGTGGCTTTTAGTATATTCAGAATTGTGCATCCATCACCACCATCAATTTTAGAACATTTTCATTACCTTGTAAAGAAATCCTACACTCTTTAGCCATCACTCCCCAATTTCCTTATCTCCCCACCCTAGGCACTAATCTATTAATACTAATTACTATTAATCTACTTCTGTCTCTATAGATTTGCCTAGATTTCACATAGATGAAATTATGCAGTGTCATACTTCATGACTGGTATATTTCACTTAGCATTATGTTGTTAATAAAAAATATTCCTACTATGAGTATTTGTATACAGGTTTTTGTGTGGACATAATGTTTTCGTTTTCCTTGGATATATACTCAGCAGTGGAATCACTGGGTCATATGGTAACTCTTTGTTTAACCGTTTGAGGAATTGTCGGACTTTTCCAAAATAGTTGGCCAGACCATTTTACATTACCACCAAAGTGTATGCAGGTTCTAGTTTTCTCTACATCCTTGTCAACACTTACGTCTTTTTTATTATAAATACCATAATGAGTGTGATCATTGTGGTTTTGATACAATATCACGATATCATTGTGGTTTTGATCTGCATTTGCCTGATGACAAATGATGTTCACCATCTTATTGTGTGATTATTGGCAGTACGTATGCCTTCTTAGGAGAAATATCTATTGAGACCCTTTGTCTATTTTTGAACTATGTTGTCTTTTTGTTTAGTTGTAAGAGTTCTTTATATATTTTAGATATAAGTACCTTATCAGACACGTGATTTACAAAATTTTCTCGTATTTTTTAGGTTATCTTTTCTTAATGGTGTCCTTTGCAACGCAGAAGTTTCGTTTTGATGATGCTCGGTTTATTTTTTTTTTCTTCTTCCATTGCTTGTGCTTTTGGTACCATGGCTAAGAAACTATATTTAACCCTTGGAAAATGTGAGTTTAAGCTCATGGGTCCACTTATACATGAATTTGTTTCAATAAATATATTGGAAAACTTTTTGGAAATTTGCATCAGTGTGAAAAAACTCACAAATCATACTGCCTAGAAATATTTTTTTTAATTAAAAAGCTAAGTATTTCATGAATACATTGATGAGTACATAAAATATATGTAGATGCTAATACATCATTGACTACTATAAATATACATAAATCTATTATAAAAAGTTAAAATGTATCAAAATTTATACACACAGATTGTACATGGTACCATTTGCAGTAGAGAGAAATGTAAATGTAAAGATGCAGTATTAAATCATAACTGCAGGCCAAGTGCAGTGGCTCATGCCAATAATCCTAACATTCTGGGAGGCCAAGGTGGGAGAATTGCTTGAGGTCAGGAGTTTGAGGCCAGCTTAAGCAAGAGTGAGACCCCATCTCTACTAAAAAATAGAAAATTTAGCCTGACTTTGTGGTACGGGCCTGTAGTCCCAGCTACCCAGGAGGCTGAGGGAGAATTGCTTGAGCCCAGGAGTGTGAGGTTGCTGTGAGCTAGGCTGACACCACAGCACTCACTCTAGCCAGGGCAACAGAGTGAGACTCTGTCTCAAAAAAAAATAAGCCGGCGGCCGTGCAGGAGCCATGGCAGCCTGGGCAGCGCGGTGGGTCCCCCAGCTGTCCTGGTGGCCACTGCTTCAGGCCCGTGAGGGCCCCCCAGGAGCCCAGCTGAGGGGCAGCCGCCCCTTGGGCCCGGTACTGCTGGCCCGGAGCTCATCCAGCGGTCAGTGAGTAAGCTGTCCCGGCCGTGCGGACCAAACATCCTGTGCACCATGGGCGGCTGCAGCAAGATCCTGCCCAACAGCCCCGCGCTCCACATGCACCTGGTCAAGAGCCACCACCTGCAGGACAGCACGGTAAATCCAACAATGAGAAGATTTGAAAACCGTACAGAAATTCTATTGTTTTCTAATTGAAAGATGCCCAAGAGGCCCTGACAGACCATTTTCTCAATTTTCTAAAACAGCGCTTTGTGAAAATGCACGCTGAGAAGAAGCATAAATGTAGTAAGTGCAGGAGTTCGTCTGGTACAGAGTGGAACTTAAAGAGGCATGCGGAGGACTGCGGGCAGCACCTCCAGTGCACGTGTGGCTGCCCCTATGCTGGCAGAACCGCGTTGCAGTCCCACGTCTACCGAACAGGCCATGAGATCCCTGCAGAACACAGGGACCCACCTCCTAAGAAAAGGAGAATGGAAAACTGCCTGCAAAACCAGAAGTTGTCAAATAAGACCATTGAGTCATTGAGCAACCAACCAATCCCTAGACCAGACACTCAAGAACTAGAAGCTTCAGAAATAAACCTAGTAGCACCTTTCAAAGACTCTCGCGGCTCTAATACTAAAAAGCAAACGCTTACAACACCTCCAAGATATCCTCAGAAGTTGCTTTTACCAAAGCCCAAAGTGGCTTCGGTTATACCACCCGTGATGCAGTTTTCTTCTCTGCTTGGGTTTGTGCCTACAGCTGACTCCTCGGCCCAGCCTGCGGTGTGTTAGGTTCCCATCAGGGCTCTGCCACCAGGGATGTGCACTTAACTGCCCTTGTCAGTAGGAACCCTGATCCTCGGCCTAGATTCAGAGGCTTCCTCTCTTAAGGAGAGCCTACCTCTTTCCAAAATTGAGCCAGTTAGTACAGGTGTTCAAGTGAACTTTGGTAAAAGTCCATCCACTCCTTTACAAGAACTTGGGAACCCATGTCGAAAGAACAGCATTTCTTCAATCAGCGTACAGACAGATCTATCTTATGTCTCACAAAACTTTATACCCTCTACGCAGTGGCCCAGCCCTGATTCCTCTTTTGTCGTCTTGTTCCCAGACTGACTTTTCATTTGATTCCCAGGTGCCCCTTCCCATTAGTGTTCACACTCAAATGTTTTTGCCCAGCTCTAAGGTAACTTCGTCTATTTTGCTGCTCAGACTGATGCGTTTACAGGTGCTTGTTTCCAGTCAGGTGGAATCTCCAGAGAAACTCAAACCAGTGGGATGCAAAGTCCAACAGATGACCACATACAGAAGGACAAAGCTGGAATGTACGGAGACATTTTTGAGAGTGTTCATTCATCATACAGTGTTGCTACAGATAATATTATAAGCGGCAGTTTAATTACAGAGACAGTAACTCATGGTTTGTTGCCTCAGAATGACCCTAAGATTTTTAAATCTAGATATTGAGAAATCTGTACCAATTATAAACTTCAGTGCACAGAATAGCATGCTTCCATCACAGAACATGACAGATAATCAGACCCAAACCATGGATTTATTAAGTCATTTAGAAAACATCTTGTCAAATAATCTGCCTGGTCAGACATTGTGTTATCGTAGTCTTTTGTTTGACACGAATCCTGGACCTGATACCCAGCTCTCATCTGGCCCAACCCAGAATCCCAGAATAAATTTTGATACTGAAGAGTTCTTTTAAGCTTTAAATATCTAGACTCAAACTAAAGACAGTGAACTTACCACCATGAACACTGAACCAGACTTGAAATCACTCACTGGACATAGAGACCCAAATTGACTTCTTACAGACACCTCTGCTCAGTCCTATGGATGTAGCGGAAATTCCAACTTCTTAAGTTACCTTTCCACTCTGTTGGTTGTATTCTTTCATGCACCAAAGTTTTTAGGTTAAATGTAGTCCCATCTGCCTGTTTTCACTTTTGTTGCTTGTGCTTTTGTTGTCATATGCAAGAAGTCATTGCCAAGTCTAATGTCAGGAGTATTTTTCCCTTTTTTTCTTCCAGGTGTTTCATAATTTTAGGTCTTACATTTAGGTCTTTAGTCTGTATTGAGTTAAGTTTTGTATGCGGTATAAGATAAGGGTTTAACTTTATTCATTTGCATGTGGATATCCAGTTTGCCCAGCACCATTTGTTGAAGAGACTCATTTCCCCATTGAATGTTCTTGGTATCCTGTCAAAGATGAGTTGACCATATACACAGATTTATTTCTATGTTCTCTGTTCCATTGGTCTATTTGTCTCTCTTTATGCCAGCACCACACTGTTTTGATTACTATAACTTTGTAATATATATAAAATCAGGAAGTGTGAATCCTCCAACTTTGTTCTTTTTCAAAATTATTTTCAGCATCCCTTATGATTCTATATGAATTTTGGGATTTTTTTGCATTTCTACAAAAAAATTGGAATTTTGATAGGAATTGTGTTGAATCTATACATTGCTTTGGGTAGTATAGACATCTTAACAATATTAAATCTTCTAGTCTGTAGACATAGAATGTCTTTCCATTTATTTATCTTTTTTTTTTTTAGCAATTTTTTTGTAGTTTTTCAGCATACAAGTGTTTTACCTTCTCAGCTAGGTTTATTCCTAATTATTTTGTTCCTTTTGATGATATTCTAAATGGAATTTTTTAATACTATACATTTTATTTTTTTTATATTTTTATGTTCTCTTGTATATTTTTTTTCCCTCATCTGTGTTCTGGGAAAATTCTTAGACTTCAATCTTTATATTGATTTATTTTAGAGGGGTAATTCTTAATTTCCAACAGATCTTTCTTTTATCTGCTAGCTTCTTTTTAATTTTAGTTTGTTCTTATGTTTTCATTGACTTTTCAAAAATCTCTTGAAAATACTAATTAGAATTATTTTAAGTATCAATTTGGTTACCTTTGTTTCCTTAGGGTGACTTATTTTGTGTGTTCATCTTGGTCCTTTTTCTTTTGTTATAGGTCTTCCTCAAATACCTGGAGATCCTTGGCTGTTTGTATATATTTTTATATGTAAGATTAGATTGATCAAGTCAAATAACTCATGGATTTCCTGTGCCTTGGTATAAATATGTTTATGTCTCCAATAAGCTTCTTCCCTGAATGGGAGGGTTAATTAGTAGCTCTAGGCACCTGGGCGTGGTGTACAGCTGGCAGGCTTGCCTCTAAATGTATGGGCTTGGAACAGATCAAAGCCTATCCCACACAGCACCCCAAAAGCCCAAATGAGAGTGCTTTACTCAAGAGCATAGACACCCATATAAGAATCTCTTTCTCTCCCACCCTTTCTCACTCACTCTCTCTCTCTCTCTCTCTCTCTCTCTCTCTCTCTCTCTCTCTCTCTCTCTCTCTCTCTCTCTCACTCTCAGTAGATTGTTCCAGTTTTTTTAAGAATAGACTTCTACTCTTTATATTGGCCAGGCTGTCAGTTTCTCTCTGGGATGCAGAAGAGTGAGAGTTGGGTATTGACAGGCACAGATTTCCCACAGACAGTCCTGTACTTCATTGCTTCACTGTCTGACTCACTATGTACTGGTGTTCACTGTTAGGAGGCTCTCCCAGGCTCCTCCCTCAGGAAAGCCAACTCATTGTCTTAGCTACGTATTCTGGGATGACGTTGTTTTAGGTATCAGTATACTCCCATTGCCCATTTCTAGAAATTCATTGATAACTCTGCCCCAACAATGTCTCACAACCATTTCCCTCATTCACATTATTGTATTGTTTTTCCCTTTTTTATCTATTATCTTTCTGGTGTAATTTAGTGAAGAGAGAAACATAATCTTCCATCTTGAATTGTGGAACAGGATACATTTAAATTGTATTTTAATTCATTTCTCCCTGAAAATAATTGTTTTGAGTTCTCAGTGCTCTTAAATCAGTTAGTATGTGACCAAAGAAACCATTTTGTTCTCTAAGAGTCTTCATTAGAACTGCTCTGACATTCATGCAGCACTTATGTCCATGTCTGAGTACTCTGTCCTCCCATCTTAGAAGAGGACTATAAATGCCGTCTGCCGTTTGTTGTTCCATTACATCTGTTAGTATTCTTCAGAACCTTCGTCTGCCAGGCAGGGTGCTATATCCTAGAGATGACAAAGAAAAATAAGTTATGCTCCTTGTCCTCAGACTCATGGGAGCTCACATTCTAGGAGGGTAAAAAGACAAGTAGTAGTCATGATACAGCATGATACCAAAAGGTACAGAGAGCTAATCTCATGTTGGATAATGAAGCATATAGGTACTGAACTACCTAACAAAAGGATCTTCAGTTAACGCTAGTGCTTTTTCTATATCCCATACTTCAGTGACATTTAAGCTAATTTTATATTGAAGATTTCAAGAACTAAATAAACTTTTCTCTCCTACAGTTTTGACACATGATGAACTCTAGGACTGGTTTATATGAAAAGGAAGGTGAAAGTATGACAAGAAATGTACCATCTGCTGGGAAATTGTGGAACCACTGCTGAGACTATGTGGATATTTCATTAAGATCAGTGATACATTCTTCAATTTTAAAAATCGTAATTATTTAAAATACATGTACTTAATGTATTGAATAAATTTAAGTTATATAAGAAATTACCATGGAGTATTTAAAACTATATTCCTTTTTTCCTGATTGCTTAAAACACACTGGGTTTTCACCAGTTAAAATTTGATGTTTTGCCAGATAGCCCAGTAGAAGGTACCTGATTAGCTGGTCAAACCATCTGCATCCTTTTATATCCAGCTTTATGTGCATCTGTATTTCCTTATTCACAAAGCACACTTAAAATTAGAGAAACCTATTTTGTGTTTTTCCTTCTGAGGGAAAAAAAAATGGCTATCTCTGAATAATAAAAAAAATTAAGCCCATTTATACCTTAATTATTGTTTTAAAATGGAAGTAATACTGCACTGTAATCATTTATTTCTCTTAAACCATGTGATGTTTTAATCCTATGCTATATTTATATTATTTAATGTTTCTAATTTTATTTTATAAAATGATTTTCATGGGTATATGGGGTATATGTATTCTTTTAAAAAAGGGACTGAATTCCTTACTGCTAAATTTGGTATAGCAAAAAAATTTGGAAAGGACTGAGTATTTTTATAGAAGCTAAATTAAGGATATAAACGGTTTGTTTTCCTGTTGTGTATTAATAATAGATGAATAAGCATATTAACTGCTTAAAAACTATCCCAACTATTCTAGAATCATAAGATCTCAGAACTGAAGGAGACCCCAATGTCATTTGGACCCCATCCCCTGAAGAGTATGATTCAGTAGGTCTAAAGTGAGCTTGGGAAATCATGATTGTCTGAAAAGCTCTCCAGATGCTTCTGTTGATGAGTGAAGTTTGAGAAACATTAAATAGAGTATAGTCTCCAGCCAGTGTGCCAGCCCCCCTTACAAGGCCCTGTCAAGAGCCTCAGGCCATCTGGGAAACCTCTGGGCTGACGGGGAATTCTCTACCTCTACAGATTGCCGCTGTGCACACGGTTCCATCATGAGCCAGAAGCTGTCTGCTGGCAGTCTCTGCTCTTACTCCTTTGAGTTCTTCAGAACAAGGCTTCTGTATTTGACAGCACAGCCCATAGAGTGTTTGAAAATAACTACTCTTTCCCCGGCAGCTCCGTCATTCTTGATGAGATCCCCACTTGTCCCTCTTCTGGCCGTCCTCCCTTTGTTCCTTGTGTTTGTGAGAAGATGGAGTGCTGTAGTTCTGGCCTACTCTGGTGGAACTAGGTTATTCCCATGGGTTCAGAGGAGCCCGTGGAAAGCTCTGAGAGGCTGGAGCGCTAAGGGGTCCTGGGGTGCCCAGTGCCATGGTGCTCTCGGGCTCTCTCGGCTCGGGAGTCGGCGGTAGTGCTGCAGCTCGGAAAGAGGCTCTAAGGTTCTAGGTCGGGCCAGGTGCTCCACCCAGCTACCCAGAGGTCATCTGTGGGGGTTGGGGCAGAAGCCATAACTGACTGTAAGATGGTACTTTGCTTTCCTTTGTGAGAATGTTGTGGGAAGAAGGATGAGCTGGGCAGAAACACCTGATTCCCGCCCTTGTTACTAGTCTTCTCCAGTATTGTAGATTCCATATTTCATAGGGTGTAAGCTAAAATTGCAGAATAATGGAAACATAGTCTTGACGGCTCCCCTCCCTGTTTGTGTCTTGTGATTTGGATGGCTGATTGACGTGTCTCGTTTCAAGATGAGTGATACCTTGTATCAGAAAACCCAGATTTATAAATAAGGCATTTCTTTACAGGGATGGCTCATTTTAAAATGCTCATTTTAAAATCCTATTATGTCAAGAGCTCTCAGTGCATACAAATTGCTGTGCCAAACAAAAATCTACCCTCCTTGGGGACGCGTTACGTAAGTGAACCATAGGTCTAACTTGAGTATCTGGTAACCCTTGAAGATTGACCTGGGGATGCTGAACAAACGTCAGCTGAGGGCTTTAACAATGCATTCAGGATCCCAAATTCTGGTTCTCAGGGGCAGGCCCTATTACAAGTTTTAACAAAAATCAAATCCGAGGGGGGAAAATATTTTCTGACTGTGAGAAGTTATAATCCTTTTCTCTTTTTCCCTCCTTAGAAAAAAAGTGTCAGAACAGGCAGATTATCTATACTGAGAATTGGGAGAGTTTGAGCTTTAACCATAGTGACATGTGAGTTTTAGGTAGAAAGTAGACCCCAGAATAAGAGCCTGAAGACAATCCCAAGTCTTCAGAGCACCCGAGATGCTTAGATACGGAAGGTCTTATTTTGGAAGTGCCCATCATTTGGCTCCAGTTACCCTCAAGTTCCTAGAGAACAGTGTATCTCCTAGAGGGAAAGAGTCAAACACTTGCAAAAGGCACCATAGGCCATGTCAGGCCTGCAGTTACAGATAAAATCAGGTTTTTCTTTAATATTAAAAATGTAGTTTGATGCATGAGCGGGACTCTGCCCACAGAAATGCTTGTTCCTGTGCCAGGTGTTGACTCCAGTGCCTGAGAAGCAACCAGATGGGAAGTTACTCTTCCCAGAAGCAGCTTCAGGGACCTGGTAGAATAATCTCAGAGGCAATAGGTATATGGCAAGTCAGAACATCCTTCAGTGATGAAAGCATGGCTAAGAGAATCTTCTCCTCTGACATAAAACAGCAAAGAAGTTAATAAAATTTAGCTTCCCACTAATGAACAAATAAGACTTCGTTAAAGGATTGGCATGTGTTTCAGATCCATGGTTCCAGAGATCACGTAAAAGGTGCTAATGGACCCTTGCTCAATAACCAGAGTGTAAGTCACGACGCCAGCCACTGTCTTGCCCACTTCTGTTACCAAATGCACTAAAGCGGGGTCCACTCACTTCTTAAGAACCAGTTGATTGGTTGAAGTCTCACCTTTGGTGGCAAAGTGAGGGAGGGGAGACATGAAGGTCTGGGACCTTGACGGCCAAAGTTCAGATTACAGGCAACTTTGTAATTTAGAGGTGCTCGGTCAGGTGTGCATGCCCATCTTACAGCCACTCTTTTGAAAAGTCTTGAAGTAGTATGGTAGTGGGATGGCTGTTCCCCATTTTGTAGTTAATTAACCCAATTGTCCAATACAAACTTCTGTCGTCTGAGAAATTCTAGAGTGAAGCCTCTCAAAACTTAACAACTGTCGTAAAGATCTCAGATTCGGAAAATAATCTCATCCTCTACTATTGATGATTACTTGAATTTAAGAAACTTACTTCAATTACATAGGTCTGCCCAGATATGTGTGATTTGTATCCTATCTGATGTGATTTTCTTTAAAAATTGAATATTTTTATTAGAATTAAAGGAAGAAAAATTACTCAGACTTTAAAGATTGGCTCAAAACCAAAATGTTATTTAACTGGTGAAGGCTCCAGACTAATTTTTTGTTTAAAATTTGGGGAGAAAGAGATGAGAAATAATTACAGTACTAGCCTGATTGGGTAAGGTGCACTTTGAAGTACCTAGAAGTAATCATACAGTAGAGCAGCTAGTCTAAAGCAGCGCACTGGAATTACTTTCCATAAACCTCAAACCTACAACTGTACGTAGCTTCTGCCTTTGTTTCCCCACACTCTACATCTGTTTATAAAATTTTTATCTAAATAAGGCCAGTAATGTAGTAGGTCTCCCTAATATGTCCACAACTCAACAACTGTTTCAAATAATTTAAATACCTATTTGTGTGCCAGGCTGTCCTTTTGAAGTTACTAGACCAGTATTAAAGGACATTCAGTAAATATTCACATGAAAATGCTGTGAAGGGCAAGTGTCAAAGGCCTAAAGAAGTGACATTTAGGTTGAAACCTTAAGTAGGTATAAGCACTGGCAAGGCAAGAAAGAATAATATGAAGGGAGTTTTGTTCATTCAAGTACTGAAAGAAGGCCCGTTCTGATTGGAGCCTGATTGTATAGGTCATGCAAGGGAGTTTATAAACCATGTGGAGACCTCCATTAATATAAATCCAAAGTCACTCAGTATTTTTATGCCTGCATTGTTTATATAAGTTATGTGCATTCAAAACATCAGTACTTACTCTAGCCAGTAGAAGCTCTAGATTTGCTAATGCCCTTTTCATTGCACAACACCCGTAATAAATTTCTCTGATCTCAGGTCCTGTCCTATAGGCAGAACCCTCCCTGCACACTGGTATACCACAGTGCGTCCAGTTGGCGGAAGAGATCCTGCTTTATTTGCACAAAAATTGTACAATTGTAGAATGAAGTCTTTCCACTTTGAGGTAACAAAGGCACAAATGTCGCAGGAAACAAAATATTGCAACAAATGGTATATATGAGGTGAAGGAGGATTAATAAAATCCTCAGGGAAACTTGATACAGTGAAATGCCTGTTTGTTAGAAGAGTTATTCCTTTGCAATCTCTAAAGCATCCTTCACGTGGGAGAGAAAAATCACATCTATTTAGGGAAATCAGCGTAAGGGGGAAAATCCTTTTAACTGTACCAACAAATGGCATGTTGTGCTTAAGGATATACCTGTAGGAATCTCCTATAACAGGGAAATACGTAAATACCCAAAAGACTTAGAACAGTGGAAATCCACTAAGAAATGCTGCAGGTAAGTTTCTTCCTTTTGCTTTTTTAAAATGTTCAATTCCAGTTTCCTCAGAAAGACTTCGACACTAATGTTCCCAGTGGCCCTTCCAAGCCAGAGCTGCTCTTCCTGGGACTGTCTCAGCCAGAGTGGTGCCTGTCCCAGCAGACCCAACCGCTGCTTTCCCCATGAGGAAAAGGAGACCTGAGTGAAGGTCGGAAATGCGTTCACGCTGCAGCCAGAGCTGTCTTACTGTGCGTCGTTCGAGATGGAATCCTAGTGTGAGGCAATAAATTAATGTGCGTATTATGCTTCTGTTTATCATACAGCCATTCCAAAGGAAGGATGTGCTCAGACGGAAAAGGTTTGCAGAGTTTAGGGTCTCTGGGGTGTGAACCTGAGATGGGGTGGGGACAGAGAAGGGTTGGCGCTTGCTAAGCGAGAGCTCCTGAAGCTGCGGGAGCAGGATGTGAACCCCCCCTTCCTCTCCCAGGTCCCAGCCACACGCCCATTGCATGTGTTTATGCTGCCAGCCTCAGACTAAGGCGCTCATAGCGCTAAGATGTCATGTGGAAGCGTTGAGCTTTCTGGAAAGTTCTATATAAATCTCTCCTTGAGCTTTAAGATACACAGAATATAGAATTGAGAGGAAAGCTACTTTTGTTTATAGCTGGAAATTTGACTGATAGGCTGTGGTGTCCTCAGGACCTTAACAGAATTGTACAAATAAGGTATAAAAGGGAAAGCCTTCAGACAAAACCAACTTCAGTGTTAAAATCTAACAGTATTGAAATGGAAGGACTGTCCACTCTTTTAAGTCCTAGCTGTCCTAGGACTTCGGGGGAGATTTTAGCCATTTCTGCTTTTTGTATTCTGACCTTCCCTATCAACTCACATAAAGGGGAACCCTTTTGTCACCTCAGTCACTGATTTTGGGAAGCAAAGCTGGAAATAGATTTCTCCTAAGGTGGACTTTCTTCGAATCTCTTACACTCAAAGACTAAAAATGAATCAAAAGAAAGTACTGATATGATCATAAATATTTTTATTAAACGTGAAAATACACGGGCATAAAAATAATACCCATATTTGTAGACATGTCTGAGACCCATTTCAAATAATATTAGGTTCCTTTTTTATTAAAACACTAAGTTGAGATGGATTAAGTTACTTAGTCTTGTCTCATTCAAAACAAATGATAACCTTATGGAAAGAGTAAGATTTTAATTTATCAAACATCCCAAATTTTTACCTCCTCCATCCTCTGCTTTCCACTGGTAAGTGTTTCAGCCACAGACAAATGCAACAAAACCTGTTACTATACACAGAGCCACGCGGTGGCTAATTTTACTTTTAAATCATTCAGCAAATGAGATCATCTGTAAACAAAAACCCAAATAACCCCCACCTTCTTATCATCATTTGAAATTACAGGCTAAACTGCCACTGACAAAGGAATGATCTGATTTAGAACAAGGATATTAGTTATTGACAAATTAGCATTTGCCTTCCTCCTCTGTAAATATGGAAAAGTCAACTACATTCAGCAAAGTTGCATGAATTTCTCTAGGTTCTCTCATTGATTTGTACTCAGTGAAAACCTTCTGCAAGGCCCATCACCCGTGCCCTGTATCTGTAAGGCGGTCGGCTCCAGCATAGACCTGAGGAGCCATTTTTAACTTACACGTCTTGTGCGCTTTTCATGGCAAATGTCAAATACAACTTCTGACCAATTTCATGCCTTTAAGGGTGAAATTTTTCATTATCCACCGTGAGTAGAAATTGGTGCGAATTTCAAGTTGTGATTTTATTGGCGACCTTTTGTTGGTTATCAGTTGTATTTTTCTCTTTAAAAAAAAACTGGATAGTTTTTAGATTCCATTATCAGAGCTCCAAAAATTTGTTTTCATACTGATTTAAAATAGACTTTTAATACTGACTAAAGAGAAAGACATTTTAAAATTAGTATTATGTTACATCCAATTCACATTACTATTGAAATTGTTTTCATCTATTCATGGTAAGAAAGCACAAACTTCCAGAATAGGAATTAAATTTAGTCTCCCTTTTTAGAACATTTTTCTTAATACAATGCTTCTAGGCTGATGTGTTTAATACTTCTTGCTGTGAAAATATCCACGATGTTACTCCACTTGTGGAGGTCACCAAAAAGGAAGGGCAGAGTTTAAGAACGAAATATAGCTAAGGCTAGGGTGCCTGGTTTTACTTTTCCAGGGGTTACCTGGCACCCGCAGTCCCCAAAGAAAAGTGAAAGCCCGCCCAAAAAAGTAAAATGCCCTTCCAGTAGTACGCTTCTCCACTGCACAGTGATCGCGACGTCAGGCAGGCAGGAGGAGAGACTATTCGATCCCTTCACACATCCAGGATTTCCCCGTGAGGCCAGCATGGAGCGACCGTCTTTCTGTTTGGGTGGACACCAGAAGATCGCTGATGGCTGTCAAGGCTGGCACTCAAAGGTCGTTACTTTCTTCGTTAATCACAAAACAACAGATCGCAGAGAATTCATTTCCTTTGTGGCGTTGGCACGTGGCACCAGCGTTTCTCCTTTCTCTTCACTGAAAACAGGCAAGTAACTATCTGCACGTTTCAGTTGTCTAACTCCATGGCAAGACTTTAGGGATAGAAATTATGGTGGTTACAAGTGAAGAAATGAAAATATAAACAAGGCTCCAGGCGGCAGGTGTCAGGCAGCGAGGCCCTGGACATGTCTCCTGTGTGGCTCAGCCCTCAACCATCCCAAACACCCTCTGGCTTCTCCTTGTTGGCAACTTTCATCCTCTCTAAATGGAAGGGCAAGTGACTTGATATTTCCTTTTTTCTGATTCTGTGTGAAAATTCTTTACTATGGTTCAAAGAGTTTACAGGGACTTCATATACAAATGAAGGAACCAGACTGAAAAAAATATTGCTGATATAACTAGGGAAGTAACGAGATTACTAAGAGTAAAGAGTAGAGAAAAATGAATTACCTTGGAAATTATTTTCACACTGGCTTGAACTGAGACACTAAAACAAAATGAAAGCTGCAACTGTTCAATAGTTAACAATTCATTTTGAAAAGTTTATTGGTAGGAAATAGACTCCTAAATAGACGCAAAAAGCACTTAAATGTTTTGCTCAATTCAACTATGTGATTTGTCCCTCAGGTAAAAAAAAAAAAATCCTTTCCACATATGTTTCAGGATATGACTGTAGAAGAAAATGACTTGTGCTTGGCTGCTGTAGATGTTTGTGGTCAGGATGCCTCCCACAATGAATTAAAAATGCTTGATTTCACAAAAAATTAGACCCTTTAATGCTTAAAATGGTTCAAGGCAAAACCAAGTCTTTTTGAGAATAAAGGTATTAATTCTTATCTAAAATAATTGGCTCAGATTTTAAATACATCATCAATAGTTCCATAAACATTCAGTGTTCTTGATTAAAGTAACACTCATTTTTTAGGGCCAAAATTATCCAGCATAAAGACTGAATAGTTCACTTCTTAAATAGTTATCTTCTTAAAACGTATCTCAAGAGATGCCATCTTATTAAGTGAAATGATATAGCCAGAGCTGACTACATTTGCAAGCCTGTGTTTTCTTCTAGGCAGGAGAACATCTAGCGGCATCAAGGTCTGTCAGAGAAGCAGATCTATTGTTTAACACACACCAGCACCAGGTCCCACAGGGGAGTCACTGTGGTCAGGCCCAGATACAAGAGGAAAAAGAGAAGCTACCCCACTCTATTAAGAGTAAACATGGCATTCTGTTGTTATTTATGTTGACTGAGCAACTTTACATTTCTAAGCCGATCCTGTTACAGGAAATTCTATATAACAACCCAGAACTTTAGTTGTTTAAAAAGTATTTCAATCTGCACTTCAGCAATATTATTTTAAATAATACCACTATTATCTGAACCTATTTACATATTACTTTTGTGTTTAATATTAAAAGGGCCCATAAGTATTTATACTTAAATTCAAGTTAAGTGGTTTTCAGTATTCTGCAGGTACTAAACAAAAAAATATATATGTTTAACATCAATCCAAAGTCTAAACCTGGATATATCAACAATCAGTTGGTGGCAGGTCTCCTAAAAGACGAACTCTGCCCCTTCTTCAGTGACAGCCATGTTGACACTAGCAGAGGTGTAAACGCATATAAAGACTTAAGTTGCAAGTGACTAGACTGACCACATCTCAGCATACTTGTCCCTAAGAATGTACAGTCAAAATGTTCATACTCTAGTTAAGCATTGTGAAACAACCAAGTCTCATGAAGACCACAGCTCCTGCTTACACATGTAGGCACTGACTTGCTATGGCAAGGCTGGGAACAGAAGAATTTCTACACTGAGAAGAGTGCTCCAGTGTAGAAAAATACAGACAACATGAGCACTTCCACAGGAGAGCCTGCCTCAGACCACTCCCACACGTTCCTAAAGGTAAACAGGCTGCTTTGTCAGAAACAGCCATTCCTCACCTCTCTGGCTTTGCAAACCCATCAACCTTAAATCTAACATGGATAAGAACAGATTTTTCTTATTAAAACAACTCTTTGGTTATGGACAAACTGAAAGATTTGAAATTTTTTTTTTTTCCATTAGGATCCCAGAACAAGGTTTCTTTGTTTCTAATCTTTAAAAAAATTAAAGAAGAAGAGCAGAAAAACAGTTGGTTTAATTGAAGTGGAATTTAAATCTAAATGGTCCGCCTGAGCTGAAGGGGTTGAACCCTTGCCATGAGTTCCAGCTTCTGTGGAAAGGGTTGCCACCACCTCCTTGTTGGCTCTCTGCATCCAGGGGATCTTCTCCATCATCAAACTTCTTCCTCATTTCTAGAAAGAAACCAACAAATTAAGACCCAGGAAATAACTAACATGTTGGGGGTGAGGATTAGGTTTGAGGGGCTACTTACTTTTTAGTTATCGAAACAGTTGGGCCTGATATTCAAAAATCCAGGCTCTCCCATTCCCACCCAGAAGAAACAGACCAGAGAAACACCAGTCACAACGTGGGTGAGGTTCAGGGTTAAAAATAGGAATTCTCTGGAATTCAGGCCCCTTAAATCTCACCCTAGAAGAAGCTACCCAAGCTTGGTAACTACTTCAGGAATTCTTTGGGAAAAAATAATCGCAGAGAGAGAGACCTCCAAAAGTCACGCTCTTCCAATAAAACAGCCACGTCACCATCCGAACCCCCCAAAATGAGGTCTGCCAGGCAATGACCTCATCAACCCACCAAACATCTAATGAGCTTTCTAGAGTCTCACTATTCAATCTCAACAGCACTAAGGTTCCTTGGACATGAGGGGAGAGAGGCCCCCAGACCTACAACTCCAGGAGGCTCACCTTTCCTGCTCACTTGTGTGACTGATGCCCCCACTGCTGGGCCTCTCAGCCCTGAGCAGCGAAGACAATGCAGACACGTGGGAGAAGTGGGCAATGAGGACTGCCGCAGGGATCAGAAGAAAGAGCTAATGTCTTTAGAGCACTTAGAAGAAGAGAGTTCATCCTGAAAATAAGAACAGGAGCCAGGAAAACGGACCTGCAGTTCTTTTCTCAGTGCATGTCTCTGTGCCAGTTGGCTCCCTGCTACCTTAAAGCTCCGCTGAAGAGTGCCCCTACCCTAAGAAGATTCCAGAGTCCCAGTTGGATGGAGCTGCCCCACATGGGCACTACACAGGACAAGAGGATCGAACTGTTCAAGGGATAGTGTAAGCACGCAATATTTGCTGAGTAACAAGACAGTATGTATCTTACACTACTTAATAAGGGAAGTACATTTCTGTCTCCCTTAATGGATTATAAATTACCTGAGAACAAAGGATCATTTAACTTCAATTCCATAGCATAAGTAGGTACTTAAAAAAGATTTGCCAAATGGGAATAAAACTTGATTTCCTCTCTTTTGCTGAATGTGTCTAACTCAGATCAGAGCTTCTGCTACCATGGACATGGAAGGCCACAAAAAAGCAGAAGTGTCACCGTAACATTAAATTCCCTCTGGCAACAGCAAAGCTTTTCCAATATTACCTCAATTCTTTGCCTGACAGCCTCTTACTCTCCAAGCCATATTAGTGTTTGACAAAAGATGACATATATATCAATCAAACTCATGATCGTTTGATTTGGGGCAAGATTCCTGTTGAACACACTCAAAGACATGGCAGGCCTGGGCTCGCTAGCTGCTCTTCTCCCCTCTGAGCAGTGCAGCCTGGCATGCGGGTTTCCTCATCAAGCTCCTGTCAGTTCGGTGGAGAGAACTCATTACTGAATGTGATGTTGGAAGAAACCTGAGAGACACTGTGTTATACTCAGTGTTGTGTGTTTTTCATATCACAGGTGGTGAAAAAAACCAAGAACCGAAAAAGTTCTAAGAACTTGTCCAAGTAGAAAAAATATTCAAACTCAGGCTTTCTGATTCCACATTTGATGGTCTTCTCACTGTACCACACATATGAGTGGCCCCAGGAGTCAGACGAGGACAGGCATAAAACTGGAGTTCTGAAGCTGCCAGGCCGAGGACCAGTCACCAGCCCTCACTATCCAACAGCCCACGGGGACAACCCGCCGTGCTCTCCACCCCCCACCTCTGACACTGCCTCTACGATGGGTCAAAGGAGTTAGAGCTAATAAATCACCAGCTTCCACCATCTCGAGAGAATAGAAAGATGTTAAAGGCAAACAATACCTGGATCAGAAAGGACTTCTTTAGCAGCTGCTATGTCAATGAACTTTTTCTCAGCTTTTTTCTTCTCTTCTTCATTCTGGAAGTTATCTGGGTGCCACTGCAGTGCTAATTTTCGGTATGCTTTAATGATTTCTTGCTTTTTAGCATTTCTGAGAGGTGATAAAATTAATAAACACTAGTTAAGAAGTGTCCAACACAGGGCCATAAAACTTAGAAAAGCGAATTAAGATCCCACTGGCAATTAAAAACCTGTTTTTTCTAATAGTTCCAATGGTATCAATTGCCAAAGATGTGGCAGCCAGTTCTGGATAATCAGTAAAGCTGATCAGGTTTCTTTTAAGATTACTGGAGCTAAAGTAAAAGTACTCTTGATCTTTAAAATTTTCTCCTTAAAAATATTCACACAGATGAATCTTTTAACTCTGAATTCCCAAATTACCATGATTTAATTCTTGGCCTTTAAAAAAATACTTTGACTCTTTGAACCCCACTTTCAATTTTGCTTCTTCATTAGCTTACTTAATATTAGCAAGAATAAAGTTTCAGACTTTTGACTAACAGACTGACAGGGAAGGTAGATCTTATATAAAAACATACCAAATAAATTATATACTTCCCAGTTCCTGCAAGTTAATTCTAAAAATACTACTTTACTTTTAGGCCTAGAGAAGGCCCATTCCCTCTCCCACTCCATCCCAACTGAAAGAAAGCTCCTACGTGTCTTAACTCTAGACCTAGGACCTGTTCACGCTACAGCGTACTATCTTTGTCACCAGTTACTAATTCTCTGTTGTTGATTACTAGTCTCCACCAAAGAGGTTTGCCTATAACATAATTAAAATAGCTTTATGATGTTAAAGATTGTTAGCATTTAATCTGTGTAACTGAAATTACATAAGTAAACGAATCAGAGAAGAAAAAAGAGGAGTTATTAGCTTTAAAACAGTTGATTAAAAATAGCAATGCAAGTTTTCAATTAATAATTCACCTTTTTACTCCCAAGATTTTATAATAATCTCGTTTCTGCGACTGTTTCAATAATCTTTGTGCTTTCTCTAGACCTTCCCGAATCTGCTGATCATTTTCATTGTGTTCCTGAGCAGTTTCATAATCCTGAATAGCTGTCAAGATATGTTTAAGATAATACCGTTAAAGGGAATTACAATTGGTTGCCTTTACTTGTCCTACAAAATTGATCCTAAAGTCATCCTCCCCAACCCCTTCACTCTTTTGCCATCAGTGCCAAAAGCCTAAATGATATCACCTTAATGACTTTATTCAAAAATTTACAAAAGGCATAATAATTAAGGCTGAGTTTAGGTAGCTTATTACTCCCACTCAACAAGACTCACTGCTGTTTACCTGCCCACCCACACTGTCTCCCCACACCCTCCAGGTATTTTAACATCAGCACTTTATACAGAGCAATCTTACCACTACTGAGACTGTTACATCGGAAAGAAACAGTGGCAAAGAAAATCCGCATGGGCGGCTATGGGCTGACAGTGCAGAAGAATCTGAGGGTTAGAAAGGGAGCTGGAGGAATCGTCGGCAATCGGAAGGACTGAGATACCCACAGGCTCCAACACCAACTGATACAAACCTGATTTTTGTTTTTAAAGTGTCAATCAAAACACAAAATATAATACATCCAGTCCTGGTATGGGAAATCTGGTGACAATCCACATTATATGGTTTATTTTAGAGTATTTTACATATTTAGAAAACACAAGACATCTGGATATCTAATATTCCTCTAGATAGGACTGCTGACAAGGTTGGCCCCTGGCTAGTGTTTGGGAAGTTGGATTTCTGGAGTATTCCCAACATTCCCTGGTAAGAATGGCTCACTATACCTGAACTGACTGTACAGTGGTTTATGGTTTATGCTAAACATCTTTCCTTCTGGAGTCTGGAATTAGGTATGGGCTAGGCAGAAGGTGCCTAGTGACTAGTCCCCAGTAAAAACTCTGGGTGCTGCATCTCTAACAAGTTCCCTGGTAACAACATTTCACATGTGTTGTAGAATTTCTCGCTGCTTAAAAAGTTAAGCTTGTCCTGGGTGACACATCATAGGGAGAGGACTCTTGGAATATTTGGCCTGTTTTCCTCCAGATTCACCCCCTTGCACCTGTTCCCTGTGCTGACTTTCCTTTGCATTCTTCCTCTGGAATAAATCTTAGCCCTGGATACAATTATATGCTGAGTCCTGTGTGTCTTCTTACTAAATCACCAAATCTGGGGGTGGGTCAATGTTCTCCCTGGATAGGAAACCCAAATAGTAGATTGTTGGATTCAAATTCTAGTTTTTATGAAAATGCATGTCACTGTGAAAAGACATCTCTGGGTAATATGCTTAAACATTCGTCTTAGCAACAGCTAAGGAAGGAGTGTAAAAAGGCACCTTGGACAGATTAAAATGAGAAAGCTATTAGAGGAAGACTAACAAATTTAGTTAGCCTGCACCACACAGAAAAATGAACCAGTTCCACCTTTGGCCCATATGGCAGGGGTAGTCTAATTCCTGTTTCAATGCATTAATATTAAATTTTAATATAAGACATTAAATATTACTGTGACCTTAATCCATAGAGACATCATAAAATACTTCTTTCAATTTAGTACACAAACAAAACCATCATAAGTAATAGTGAGGTTTAACTTTACAATTAACACTTATAACACTTAATATCATAACCTGGAATAAGGAAATATGTCTTGAAGGAATACAAGGGGAAACTATTTCAATATACACAATTTTGCTACTTATGCAAACTCTACATTAAAGACATGTTTTCATTCTTAAATGTATCTCCCCAAACCACTTTTATATTCTTATTAAAATTTAAGGTAGACATATTTTTCCCAATGTAAGACAAAAATATAAAATTATATGTTATTTTCTATCTTCACATGATTGCAAGTAACTAACTGGAAACCAATATGGATGATGTAAGACTTCTCATGGACGTAAACAAGATAGATCATCTTTAATTATATTTTCTCAGACTCCAGACTCTAAGGGAGAATCTTAAGAAAACAATTAAATGACACCCAATTATGTTTATTCCATCACCATAAATGAGCAGCTGTGAGAAGAATAAACCAGAAATATTACAAAACCCTGGACAAAGAATATCATATATTAGTTAATTCATTTTCTAACCTCTGAATCTAAAATATCTTATCTATTCCAAATTATTTTCCTTCTGTATCCTCCTCACATTCTTAAGAAGCAATCAGAACAACCAGCTAGAGATGGAAAATAGTAAGGACAGAAGTTTGCCCACCCTTTCCCACCAAAATGACAAAAATAAAAAATACTATAACCATGGCAGCACTGAAAACAGCACACCAGAAATTTTGATAAATTTCCAGAAGAAAGGCAGGAAGTGGGATCCTGTTAATAATAAATAAACCTAAGCAGAGAGAACCATGATGCATACACGCACCGAAAGAGGCCCTGGCAGATCTGAAAGCCATTCTTTTTGGCCAAGAACCCTCAGTTGGGCAAGGAGTAGCTGCTGTCAGGCAACCACCAGGACAGCCTGTGAGGTGACTAAGAGATGGCTGAGGGGTTCTAGCCCTTGAGTATAGGGGAGCTGGCTGTGCCATTAACCCCAACCAGGGCCAGGAACCAGGGTCTAGACAGTGAAAGGGGTGCCTGGGGAGGGGCCCTGCCATGGCCGCTAGGACCAGGAAGAGGTGGAGCAGAGTCCAAGGGCACTGAGGACCTCTCAGACAGACCTAGAACAAAAAAGGAAAAAGTGGTGCCACCTAGAAGTTCAATATACCAAAGGATTCCAAAAGTGTTACTCCTCTTGGCAGCTGGACAAGTGGCCTAGGGTACATCTTCCTGTGAACAGGTCCTACTCGCTTAAAGCCCGCCCTCAGCTCCCCAACACAGAGAAGCACTTGAAAGACAGAAATGCACAGACAGCTACAAGTGACTCTCCCCTTTCACCCCACCAATCCACTAGCAAGTCCTAAGGCAGCTTTCCCTCAAAATATAGCCACATCCCCAGTTACCACTGTGATGCAGGCCACCATTAACACAGCAAAATCACAACAGCACCTTCCTAACAGATGTTCCTGGCTACCCCCCATTCCCCTGAAGGTCTATTCCATATGGACCTTAGAGACCTTTTAAAGATCCAGTATATCGGACAACAGACCTCCAACAGAAATGTGCTCAATGGAACACTGATGTTCTCCTGGATATCATACAAAAGAAACAAGGCAAACAGGCAGGGGGAAGCCTGCAAACTCCATTTTCGGCAAAACAGTATAAAGAAACTGTATAAAAGGCTCCTAAAAGCTGCTAATATCAGCCATGGATCCAAGATGAGAGGGGAAGCAAACAGAAAATCCAGTGGTAAAAGATCACAGACAATGCCAACAAAATACACTTTCTGTGAGTATGGGCTCCCCCCAAAGTGACAACCTGTATCCTTTGCATAGTTCAAGGACAAGGACCTCTGGAGCAGACATGGTGGAAGTAAAGCAGAGGCCTCTCTGGGACAGGCAAGGAGGAGGACACAGTGAGAGAGAATGGCCGAGCAGCCCCAGGCAGCAGGTCCCAGAGAAGAGCAGCAACTATATGCTCCATGAAGGTGAGGGATCACTCTGAAGTGCAAAAGACACAAGCCTTTGGTGCAGCAAAGGAGGTGGCAGAGGGGCAAGCAGGGCTGGCAGCAGATGACCTGGCCACGGCTGGGTTCAGAGAAGCAGAAGGGTGGGGCCCCACAGGACAGCCATCTTAGCAGGAAGCAGAACGTGTGTGGAAACAGTGAAGCAAAGAGTATCGTCACTCTTAAGTACAGAAGCCTGTCCTGGCCCCAGCACCCCCTCACTCACTCACACACACACACACACACACACACACAAACAGACACACACGGCAGGGTAATCCAATTATTCAAAAAAAAAAAGCTGGAACAGCATCAGTTAAAAGATATTTAATTTCTAGATTATATCAGGAAAAGAACATAAAGTCTTACCTCAGAAACCTTACCCCAAACTTGCGTCAGAAAAAGAATAGCAAAGAATATTCTTTGAAAACTCTGAGCAAGTATTATGGTTTGAATTATAAAGCTTAATCCAATCACTTCTATTAAAGATAATCACAAAGCAGAATTGGAACTCAGAAATGAGATCATGAGACAAGGGGGAGATAAAAATGTGAGCAGTAAGAACTCAAGAAAAATAAGAACAAATCAAAACTATTGTAGATGCAGAGGTGAAATGAGAAGGTGCACAAGGAAGACGAAATGGGAAAAAATTAAGGACCTAACAAAATGAAACGGAAATAGTTCAGAACGACTATAGATAACAGTACAGCTAAAGGTGACAGGCAAATCCATGTATAGCTTTTATGCATAAAAGCAAACCAATAGAAGAGATCAAACCAGATTAAATCTAAGAAAACACTGCTGAAGTGAAAGATGAATCTACAGACTGAAAAGGCACAGCAGGTGCCAGGGCAGGCTGGCTGAGGATGGTCAACACTAACACGTCCCAGCATCATTACCAGACTTGAAGATAGAGGCTCTTTGAGTGGCCAGACCAAAAATAAGAAACCTGGCCCCAGATTTTCCACAGCAAAAGTCAGCCTCAGAAGAGAAAGGAGCAATAACTACAAGGTATATGGAAAAGTGTGAGTGAAGAGCTTTATTATCCAGCCAAGCCATCCTGCAAGTATAAAAGGTAAAGTGTTTTGAACATAGAAGAAATCAGGGAAAATTCTCCCAGGACCTCCTTGAGGAAAAGAAACTACTATAGGATGAACTCACCTAGAGATGGCCAGAGAAACCGCGGCCAAGGAGGCCTGCACACACTGACTCTAACTGATGGAGAGCCAGGACTGACACAAAGCAGGAATTACAGTGACGAAGCAGAATGTGTGTCCCGACAGTGCAGAAGGGGTACGGCTAACAGAACGTGGGAGAAGAAAGGGGAGAGAATGAGAGGGCAAGTTCATTCATTCATCCCCCCTACTGCAGCTGAAGCAATCAGAAAACATCAGCCACTGTTAAAGCTGAGTCATATTACAAAGGCAAATCCTAGACAGAACTTCCTTAACAAATTTAAGGAAAAGGAGGAAGCACACAAATTGTTCCTCCTGGTAGGAAACCAATGGATGTCGCCAAAGAAAGAAGGCTAAGTTAATAAAACTACAAAAATAACCCAGTACAAAAATGCAAACCTTCCTAAATATCGGGATAGTACACAAAATAATACAGGCCAAATAGCAAAAAGGTCAGCAAAGTAGAACGACCGAGTGTAGACTAAACATCTGTCATATCAATAAGTGTAAATGTGTTTAACTCACCTATTTAAAAGAATTTCATATTGGATCACAAAGCAAAACCCAACTCTGTGAAAGAGACACACCTGGAACAAAGTGATTCAAAAAAGCTGAAAATAAAACTATGGTCAAAGTTTTACCACGCAAATGCAAATAACATTTAGTTTACAATCTTAACAGCAGATAAATCAGAATTTAAGTCAAAAACAAATGGCAAAAAAGGGAGACTTTATGTGAAAGAGTAGAAATTACACTGAAGACACATAATGAATATCAAATAATGTATATCAAAACAGCAACATTTATAAAGCACAAATTATAAAAGATACTAGGAGAGATTTATACACACTGGTGGAGCAGAGAATTCTGCCTCTCTGTTCATAATAGAGCAAGTGGACCCCAAAAAAGGCAAGAAAAGGAAAACCAAATGTAAGACAGAGCTGACTGACAGGCCGAACTCTATCCCAGAAACGAGAGAGTACACTCACTTTTCAAGTCCCTAGGGAAGACTCATGGAGTTGGCCACATTAGGTCAAAAAAACAGAACTAGTAAAACTAACATTCTCCAATCACGAAGACACTAGAAATCAATAATAAATCAGAAAATAAAAGAACCTTCTACCTAGAAGTTTTAAAACTCTCCAGCAACTCTTAAGACAAAGGAGAAATATAAAAATTGCAAAATCTCTAGAAAATAAAAACAATGAAAACACTGCTCTTCAGAACTGATAGGACACAGCTCCAACAATGCTGAGAGGACAATTCGGGGCCTCAGTGGTTCAATAAACTATGGGAGAAAAATGAATTAATCATATGATTCAAAATTAGAAGAGAAAGGTGAATTGTGGGGCCAAAACAAATTGATGGAACAGAAAAAGAACACAACTAAGCTAAAAAGCTGTTTCTTGGCATAAATAAATAAATAAAATAAAAATAAAAAACACCTCTACCCTAAGCAAGAAAAAGAAGCTCAAATACACAAAATGAAAAATAAATGAGACCCGTAAATACTGAGAAATTAAAATGAGAGACTTTGCTAAATTCTTTACAAATAAATTTGAAAACTCAAGAGAACATCTCAACCTGAGCCCAACAGAGACAGGAAATCCAAACAGAACATTTCACAGAAAAAGCTGTCAAACAGCCACCTCCCAATAAGGCAGCAGGCTTTCCATACATATTCTTCTAAACTTTTAAATAGCAGGTGATTCCAGTGCTCTTTTAAGTGTCTCCAGAACACTGAAAAAAGGAAAGCTTCTAAATAATTACACTGATTCCTTACCCTAATTCAGTTTGCTGTACATAAAAGTCTAGGTTAAAAATCATTTTTCCTCAGAATTTTTGAGAAGTTGTAATAGTCCCTTCTGGAACCAGTGGTATTCACACCACTTTTTAAGGATGTACTTTCAGCAAAATACAAAAGAAATCCAAGAAAGATGAAAGCATTAAATTTCTAAAAAAGAAGACAGAACTACCCCGAAAGGACTCCTGGAACAAAGGTATGCCACAGGCCGAGGCTGAGGCCAGAGCTACAGAGCTGAGGAATATCTTCATAAAGAGAATGGATTTCATTTACACTAACTGTACTATTAAAAATCTCAGATGTTCTTAGTAAGACAGGATTCTTCTGGCAAAGAGAAACAGTAACTCCAGTTACTCTAACAGTAACTGGAGCTCAAACGATCCACCCACCTCGGCCTCCCAGAGTGCTAGGAGTACAGGCGTGAGCCACCGCGCCCGGCCACTAATTTTTTTGTTTTGTTTTTTTTTTTTAGAGACAAGGTCTCACTGTGTTTCCCAGGCTGGAGTGCATGCTATTCATGGGCGTGATCATAGCACAGTATAGCCTTGAATTCCTGGGCTCAAGTAATCTTTCTGCCTTAGCATCCCAAGTATCTGGGACTAGAGGCATGTGCCACCATGCCTGGCTTTAACAAACACCTTTAATAATTTCTGATGTTAGTTCTGGTGGTTACCACCATAATTCAAATTAAAATATGTCTTCCTCTAGGTCTTGATTTATGGAGTCTAGGAAGTGTCTCTTGTCTGCCGTAGAAAAGGAAAAATTGAGTAGACTTAACTAGTTTCTTCTGTTCTTTCTCACCTTAATTCTTGGTAGGGTATAATATTCTTTGATATTTTGGTTATATTTATAGCTTTTTTAATATGGTATACATAAATATTCGTAGTACTTAAATTATGTTCTCTAAGTATGATTGTAGATAGTTAGGAAATGAAAGCCATTTAGTAGACTAATACTGTATGAATATATAGCTGCAGGATCAAGTCATGTGTTTGAATCCTTAAAGGAGACACAGCCATGTCACCAAACTAGTCAAGGTATCAGACACATGGAGTTATGTGTTCACAGATGGCCACATTTTTAAAAAGTTTAAATTTTTATTTTTTTTATTTAAAAACATTACGACAGCACAAATGTTTTTGGTTACGTGGATTGCTTTTGTGATGTCTGAGTCAGGGTTATAAGCGTGCCCATCACCCAGATAGTATTCATTGTACCCATTAGGCCTGTAGTCCCCAATCCCTGGTCTGTGGACCGGTACCAGTCCTCAGCCTATTGGGGACCGGGCTGCAGAGCTCTGGCCAGGTGAGCCAGCAAAGCTTCATCTGTATTTACAGCTGCTCCCTATACCGCACATCACCGCCTGATCTCTGCCTGGTACCTCCCAACCTCAATGGAAAATTGTCTTCAGTGACACTGGTCCCTGGTGTCAAAAGGGTTGGGGACAACTGTGTTAGGTAGGTTTTCACCCATCCCTTCCTCCCCCCTCCTCAGATGGCCACATTTTTAATGCGCTTATCCTTTGCAGCAGGACTTTTTTGGTAAGCTGCCCCTCACCTCAAGCTAGAGTTACTGTTTCTCTTTGCCAGAAGAATCCTGTCTTACTAAGAACATCTGAGATTTTTAATAGTACAGTTAGTGTAAATGAAATCCATTCTCTTTATGAAGATATTCCTCAGCTCTGTAGCTCT
>CAUYSK010072798.1:0-59246 GCA_963575035.1 Avahi laniger
AATTTTTTAAACTGTTTAATTATTATGGGTACAAAATAGTTATATATCTTTATAGGGTACATGTGATGTTCTGATACAGGCATACAATGTGAATTAATCAAATAGGGTAACTGGGTATCCATAACCTTAGACATTTATCATTTCTTTGTGTTAGGAACATTCCAATTCTACTCTTTTCATTATGTTAAAGTATACCCTAACTTATTGGTGATAATAGTCACTTTGTTGTGCTATCAAATATTGTTCATTCTATCTAACTGTCTAACTATATTTTTGCACCCACTAACCATCCCCACTTTATCCCTCCCTCCCCACTACCCTTTCCAGCCTCTGTTAACCATCATTCTGCTCTCTGTCTCCATGAGATCAACTGTTTTTAATATTTAGCTCCCGGACAGGCATGGTGGCTCACACCTATAACACTAGCACTCTGGGAGGCCAAGGTGGGAGGATCACTTGAGCTCAGGAGTTAAAGACAATCCTGAACAAGAGCAAGACACCCTGTCTACTAAAAACAGAAAAAAAATTAGCAGGACATTGTGGCGCACACCTGTAGTGTGCTACTCAGGAGGCTGAGGCAAGAGAATCGCTTCAGGCCCAGAGTTTAAGTTGTAGTGAACTATGATGATACCACTGCACTCTACCCATGGTGACAGAGTGAGACTGTGTCTCAAAAAAAATGTATATAGATATATATACACACACACACACCCACACACACACACACATATACATATAGTTCTCACATATGAATAAGAACATGTGAGATTTGTCTTTCTGTGCTTGGCTTATTTTACTTAACATGATATGCTCCAGATCCATCCATGTTGTTGCAAATGGCAGGATTTCATTTTTTTTTTTTGTGACTGTATCGTATTCCATTACGTATATGTCCAACAATTTCTTTATCTTCTCATCCATTGATGAACACTTAGGTTGATTCCATACGTTGGCTATTGTGAATAGTGCAGCAATAAGCATGGAAGTGCAGATACCTTTTCAATATACCGAATTCCCAGGCTAAAGTGCAGTGGTGTCATCATAGCTCATTGCAATCTCAAACTCCTGGCCTCAAGCAATTCTCTTGTCTTAGCCTCCCGAGTAGCTGGAACTACAGATGTGCGCCACCACACCCAGCTAATTTTTCTATTTTTTGTAGAGATGGGCTCTTGCTCTTGCTCAGGCTGGTCTTGAACTCCTGGCCTCAAGCGATCCTCACACCTCGGTCTCCCAGAGTGCTAGGATTATAGGCATGAGCCACCTCGCCCAGATGGTAGTTCTATTTTTAGTTTTTGAGGAACCTCCATAGTGTTTTCCATAGGGTTGCACTAATTTACATTCCCACCAACAGTGCACGAGGGTTCCTCTTTCTCCTCATTCTTGCCTACATTTGTTATTGCCTATCTTTTTGATAAAATCCATTTTAACTGGAGTGAGATGATATCTCATTGTCATTTTGATTTGCACTTCTCTGATGACTAATGATGTTGAGCATTTTTTCATTTACCTGGTGGCTATTTGTATGTCTTTTTTTGGGAAAATGTCTATTCAGATCCTTTACCCATTTTTTAAATTGGACTATTTGATTTTTTTCCTATTGAGTTGTTTCAGCTCCTTTTATAGTCTAGTTATTAATTCCTTGTCAGATGGGTAGTTTGCAAATATTTTCTTCCATTCTGGGGGTTGTCTCTTCACTTTGTGGATTGTTTCCTTTGCTATGCAGAAGCTTTTTAGCTTGATGTGATCCCATTTGTCCAGTTTTGCTTTGGTTGCCTGTGCTTTGGAGGTGTTACTCAAAAAGTCTTTGCCCAGACCGATGTCCTGAAGCATTTCCTCAGTGGTTTCTTTTAGTAATTTCATAGCTTCAAGTCTTAGATTTAAGTCTTTAATCCATTTTGATTTGATTTTTGTATATGGTGAGAGATAAGGGTCTAGTTTCATTCTTCGACATATGGGTATCCAGTTCTCCCAGCACCACTTATTAAAGAGACTGTCCTTTCCCCACTGTATGTTTTTGCCACCTTTGTTGAAGATAAGTGTACTATAGATGTGTGGATTTATTTCTGGGTTCTCTATTGTGTTCCAATGGTCTGCGTGTCTGTTTTTATGCCAGTACCATGCTGTTTGGGTTACTACGGCTCTGTAAGTATAATCTGAAGTCGGGTAATGTCATTCCTCCAGTTTTGTTCTTTTTGCTCAGCCTGGCTTTGGCTATTTTGGGTCTTTTGTAGTTCCATATAAGTTCTAGGATTATTTTTCTATTTCTGTGAAGAATGTCATTGGTATTTTGATGGGAATCACATTGAATCTGTAGATTGCTTTGGGTAGAATAGATATTTTAACAATATCAATTCTTTCAATCCATGAGCATGGAATATGTTTCCAGGTTTTGTGTGTCCTCCTCAGTTTCTTTCATCAATGTGTTATAGTTTTCATCATAGAGATCTTTCCCTTCTTTGGGTAAGTTTATTCCTAGGTGTTTTATTTTATTTGTAGCTATTGTAAACAGTATTATTTTCTTGGTTTCTTTTTCATATTTTTTACTGTTGGCATGTAGGAATGCTACCGGTTTTTGTATATTGATTTTGTATCCTGCAACTTTACTGAATTGTTTATCAGTTCTAATAGTTTTTGGGTGGAATCTTTAGGTTCCTCTAGATATAAGATCGTATCATCTGCAAATAAGGATAATTTGACTTCTTCCTTTCCAATGTGGATACCTTTTATTTCTTTCTTTTGTTTGATTTCTCTAGCTAATTTAGCATTCTTGCTGTCTCCTGTATCCCCAAGAGCTTATAAAAGTGTCTAGTGCATAGTATTTACTCTGCAAGCATCTGTTGAATGAATTAATTATGTTTAGGGAATCTCCAGAAAGAGAGGTAAGGAAGAGGTAGTCAAGTGGCATTGACACCTTATAGGGTTTCATGGGGTGTACCTTCCCTTCCATCAGTACTGGACACCCCTTGAAGGAGCTGAGGTATAAAGGACCTGGGGGGACTGATGGGAGAAAAGTTGGGCAAGTAGTGCCATAGAGGAGATGGACTTGGTAAGTTGGTTGACAGGGGCTCACAGGTGGCCCACATAAGTCCTGGGAGAAAAAAGCAGCCCCCAACATGGAAGAGGCAAAAGATATTTGGGTAAAACGGTAATAATCTAACACAGTGATTCTCAAACAGGGGCGACTTTGCCCCCTCCTCTTTCCCTCTGAGGACATATGGTAATGTTTGGAGACATTTTTCTTTGTCAGACTGGATGGATAGAGGCCAGAGATACTGCTAAACATCCGATATTGCACAGCACAGCTTCCTACAACAAAGAATTATGCAGCTCAAATGTCAACGTCGCCGAGACTGAGAAACTCTATAAACATCACTAAGACCAAGGATGATCAAATAATTCATCATTCAAACTGGAGCATTTTGAGGGTGAAATGCATATTATTAAAATAAATATGCTAGGACCGTGGTCATCACTTGAGCAGATCTGGGAAAACCAGGATGCATTGTCACCTTGCTAAGAATCTTGGGGTGAGGGAGAGTCTGGTCAGAGCTTGCAGAACATAGGGGCTATGGGAGGGGGCACAGGTGAGGGATTATGTTTTTTGGCACATGGGTAGATGGAGAGAAGCTCACCAGGGCAGGTGGAGTCTCCAGAATGAGAAGGTTTGACTCCCTGATGCAGAGGAGAGGCAGAGCCAGGGAAACGGGATTTTTACAGAGCTGCCTTGGTATGACCAAGACTTTGACTCACAAAGTTTGACTTGAAAATTATAGATAAACCAAGGGAGATCAGTGTCTGTTTTGCTAAAAGAAGTTCTTTTCAGAAATGAAATTGACAGATGTATGATTCATGGTCACGTGTGAAAGGTAAATATAATATCTCTCAGCCACATCTCCTTTCTAGGTCAGGAAGAGCTGATAAGTTTCATGTCCCTTGTCCCTTGCAACTCTGACAGATTTCATCCACCTGCAAGGCCAGCTGAGGAGCAGGAGCTCTCTCTACTCAGTGAGAAAGAGTGTGGTGGTCGATTAGCAATGTCTGTCACGGGCCCAAAAAGGATAGTGATAAGCCAGTGGGCCATACACCTGCCACCCGTTCACAGGGCCTTGTTCTTGTTTCTTCTCAAAGCCAGGCCGAAAGGGGTGAGCTCTGAATCAGGTGGCTTGGAATGTGTTTCTTGAGGCCACCTATGTCTGCTGCTGTGCTGGGTGCTGTGGGGCGTAACAAAGACTGGAAGACATAGCCCCCAGCCCCCAATACCATGACATTTTTGTGGACGAATAAAATAACATTGGCATAAATAAAACCACTGGGAAACAGGGAACAGTACAAGACTCAAAAGCAAGTATTCCCTGCATGATGGAGCATCTGTCCTGCAGAAAAACAGACAGAGGACACAAGCATTGGGCTCAGAGGAGGAGGGTGGTGGGAGGAAGTTTGGAGAATGGCTTCGGAGAGAGTGCAGTGGCATGGGAGGAGAGTGAGACGATAAGGACAGAAGCCCCCGACAGTTCAACTGATGACTGTTTGCTGTGTTTTTCCAGGGCGAGAGATGGTGGGGCCCACGCTGCCCGGATACCCACCCCACATCCCCACCAGCGGACAGGGCAGCTATGCCTCCTCTGCCATCGCAGGCATGGTGGCAGGTAAGGGGAGGGCACTGCAAAAGGAAGTGTTGGAGGAGGGAGGGACAAGAGCTGGCAGGAGGCATGCTATGTCCCATTCGTAGAATTCCCAAAGGCCGTGGAAGGATGGACCGAAGCGGGCACCTTCTTGTAAACACCTGGAGAAAGGGTCCCAGTGCCGTCCTGGCTCCGTCATTAACTTGTCCCAGCTTGGTCTCTGTTTTCCCAGCAGACCTGTGTCCAAATCCATGCTCCCCCACTTCTTCCAGGACTCAGTGAGCATAAGGGAGCGTGCCCTGAGGGCCAGCAAAACGCTGTGAGCCAAACACGAGCCCCGCCCTTAAGCAACCCTGGTCTCCCAGTCATTTAACTCTGTTGAATCTCAGTTACCCCTGCTGCAAATCCTGAATCTGAACGGTCTTGCTGATGATGAGGACGAGGAGGGTGAAATGATTGAAACATACTCTCCTTTGCACATCACACTCGCCCAACCCTGCATGGGTAGGACCCAGGTTCTAAGTACTCTAAGGGTACTATAGCGTGTGTCTCTATCCTCATTTGGACTGTCCTGGAATCCTGCCTGCCAGTGATTTGGGTTCCTTTGTCTGCCAGTCATCATCCCAGATGATGGTGACCCAGGGTGTAAAGATCTGGACAAATAAGGACAATGGGAATTTCTCTGGGCAAGTCTCACTCTTTTAGGAGCCATATAGGAAAGACCTAAGGTGGATGAGGTAGAATTGAACCATTTCCATTGCACAGAGAGACCTGGGGACCTGGAGCTTCTGGAAGGGGCTCTGAGCTTAGGGCATCTATGACCCCCCATGCCAGCTCTGGCCCAGCCTCCCTGGCTCAGACCCCAGAGACAGCTCATTCACCCCAACCTGCTTCCCTCCCTCCCCAGTAGGGGTTAATCTTTGCCAGCCGCCCACTCTGGGCACCCTGTGCAGAGGCAGGTGGGCTGGGCTCTCCTGGGCAGAGGGAGGGGAGGGAGAAAGAGAGGGAGGAAAAAAGCTCCGTGCTCCCTGGGAACCTGCTGAGCTGGCACTTGTTGCTGCCTGGTTACCGTGGCGATGTGCTTAATGCAGCGTTGAAAATACAGAATACTGACTCCTCTCTCCCTCCTGGCCCCCGACTCCCTCCCTCTCTCCCTTCCTCTTCTGGAGCGTGAAATGAGATTGGTCAAGATAAAAAAGGAAAAGATTCGGTTATTTTTTTAAGAGTGTGGATAATGGGGCCTCTCAATCAAAATCCCAGGCTCCAGTCGGCTCCCCCATTCCCCTTCCAACCCCTCCACCTTCCCCTGCCGCCTGCTTAGAGGAGGAGGAAGAAACATAAAGCACCAGGCTTTTCTCTTAATTATGAATCATTCCCTGAGGGCAAGCCCAGGGCAAGGGGTTCCTGGGGCCCAGAATCTGACCTGTGAGGTAGCTGGAAGGCTGGGGCCTCTCATCAAAGGCCCCTAGAAAGGCTTCATCCTCAATGGGTGCTGTGAAAAAAAAATAGCACAACTAGGACATTGACTGTAAGTGAATTGCAAAAGGCACGGGCCTCGCCTTGCACAGTGAATGGGCTCCCAGTAAGTTGCGTGCAAGTCAGTTTTCAGAAAATGTAATACTATATAAGTGAATCACCTGGTTCCTAGGAACGCCATTGTGCAAATGAGTTCTTAAGGAATTTTTTTTGTAGAAAAATTATGTGTCCCTCTCTTACCACTGCCTGTGATCTCCTAGTTGACTGAATGAGGATTTGTGTAAAAAAGTCAGTAAACTTTCATTGAGCACCTACTGGGCGCATGTTAAGTACATAAAAAATGCTTAAAGCAAGACATGCCAATGACATTCATCAATCATGGAAGGAAGGAAGTGATTATTTATTATGCACTTCTGCATGGTTGGCCATTCATACAGTTAACTTTATTTCTCATTTTATCCTCACCATAAGACTGAGAGGCTGATATTACCCCAGTTTTATAGGTAAGGAACCTGAGACTCAGAAAAACAAAGTGGTGTGCTCAGGGTCATAGCCATACTAAGTGTCCGAGTTGTGCAAATACAGGTTTTCTGATTTCACATTTAGGACTCTTTCCATTACACCATACTGCCTCCTACCATCCCAGAAATAAAAACACAAGCTATAGGAGAGTGGCTCAGGAAAAGGACTGGACAAATTTCCCTTGTCTCTTCGCCTTCTGTTTGCCTTTTCATTTTTTTTTCTTTTGTTCTGACCTCACTAATGTAGTTAATGACCCTTATACCAGTTCTGGAGCAGAACCAACAGCTCCAGGTATATGGATCCATCAAGCCATCTATCCATCTTTCCATCCATCCATCTTTACATATATTTTTCCATACATCCATGCATTTTCCCATCTATCTTTCCATCCTTTCTTCATTCATCCCATTCATCTTTCCATTTATCTTTTTATTCATCTATCTTTCCATCTCTCTATCCGTCCATCTTCCTGTTCATCCATCTATCCATTCACTTCTGATCCGTCCTTCCATCCTTTCACCATTCATTCTTCCATCCATCCTTCTATCCATCCCTCTATCTTTCTGTCCCTTCTTCCATCCATCTATCCATCCATTCATCTTTTCATATATCAGTCCTTGCATCTCTCTTTCCATCCTTCCTTCCATCATCAATTCATCCATCCATCTTTCCATATATTTATCTTTTTATCCAACTTTAAGTCTATCCTTTCATCCACTCATCCATCTTTCTATATATCCATCCTTTTATCTATCTTTCCATCTATCCATCCTTTCATTATCAATCTTTGTATCATCAACCTTTCATTCACTTGCATCCTTCCATCCACTCACTGCTTTTTCACTTAAAACAATATTGGTTGAGGATCTGCTGTGTGAGTGGCTGGGAATACAGCAATGAACGAGTCGGTTTCCTCTATTCGTGAAGCTTACAACCTAATAGTGGAGACAAACAGACAATAAACAAGTCAGTCAACAAATGAATGAACATGATAATTTCAGATGGTGATAAGTCCTGGGAAGAAAGTAAAATGGATGATATAATAAAGAGCCACAGGGAAAAAGATGACTACTTTAGATTGGGTGATTGGAGAGGCCTCTCTGAGAAGGTGTTCAAAGTGGTCAGCCAAGTGATAAACTGGGGCAGACCATCCCTGGCCCAAAAGAACAGCAAATGCAAAGGCCCTAAGGCAGGAATTAGATTAGCATGGTAGCACACAAAAAGAAGGTGAGCATGGCAAAGAATAGTGAGTGATTGGGGAAAGCACTAAAGGATGAGAGAGTTTGTTAGTGGCTGGGTCAAGTTTTAAAAGATTATTCAGTTTTCTGGGAAAATGGACTGTAGACAGTCCAGAGAGAAGGCACAGAGACCAGACCAGTTAGGGGGCAGTTGCAGTAGTTCTTGCAAGAGATAACAGTGACTCAGGCTAGGGAGCTGGCAGTGAAGAAGGAGAAAGGACACTGAGTGTGGACCCAACAAAACCTTCTGGTGAATTGGCTGTAGGAATGGGAAAATAGAGGGAAGAAGGATCACTTGCAGGGTTTGGGCTTGGGAAACTGCGTGGGTGGTGGGGAGTCTACATGTGGGAGGCCAGGAGGGGCAGTGGATGGCAGGTGGAAATCAAGAGTTCTGTTAGGCCATGTTTGGATGGAGATGCCCACTAAATACCCAGCTTTAATAAGTGAGTAGGCACACCATATAAGTCAGGAAAGAACCGTCGCTAGAGTATAAATTCAGCCATTGTACAAAGCTGTTATTTCACTCCAAGGGATTAGACAAGATCACTATAAAGAGAATGTGGACAGAGATTCACAGAAGGCTCGCTGACGAAGCCTGGGGCACTCACTATCACTTAGAGCTCTAACCCAGAAGGAACCAGCAAGGAGGGCAGGTAGGAAAGACAGTGAGTTATGAAGCAAACCAGGACATGGGGTATCACGAACCCAGAAGCACAAACAGAGTGATGAGCTAGAGATCGAGGGAATTGTGGCCATAGAAATGACTGTTGGGGTGGCCGGGTTAGAGGTTGTGGGGATTTGAGGGGACTAGCCTTGGCCTGAGTGGGAGGAGTGAGACAATGAAGACAGAGATCACGGGGTGGAGAAAGGGGCTGGTAGTAGAGAGGGACGTGGGGTGGGAAGAGGATTGTTAAAAGACAAGATTGCAGAGCGTGTTTGCAGGCTGAAGGGAGTGAGGGATTACAAAGGAAGAGACTGATGAAGCAGGAGAGAGAAGATAGTTATAGGGGCCAAGTCCTTGGAAGGGTGAGTGGTGTGAGATGCAGAACAGAAAGGCTGGGATGGCCTTTCATGGACACAGGGACATTTCCCCTGGGGCACGGGGCAGGCAGGTGAACAGATCTTGTAGTGGGAAGATGCCGCACCCAGGGTTGTACCACCTCCTGAGCCCCATCCCCTGCCCCAACTTCCATGTGACTGAGGCAGATGGGTACTCAGGAAGTGGGTGTTAAATAAATAAATAAGTGGGTGAGTGAGTGAACGCATGAATGAGTGACAAAATGAGAGGACAAACACGTTGTGTTTTCTGCCTCTCTTCCTTGCCTGCCAGAGCTCACAGTGTTTGGCACTGGGTAGGGTGGGCTAAAGGCCCGAGAACTCTTGCTGTGTAGCCAGTGTAGAACCGGCTTCCTGCAAGGGAATGCTGAAACCAGGGAGATCTGGGCCAAACAGGGACGATTCATATGGTGGGGTACGAGAGAGCACTGGTGTGGGAGCGAGGCGCCAGCCAGCGTCCTGGTTCAGGCTGTCATTGAGCATATGGCCTTGGGCAGATGTCTTTCCCTCTCTGGGTTGCAGTTTCTTTATTTGTTTAATGGATGGTTGGATTAGATCATTTCTTAGTTTTCTTTCTTTCTTTCTTTCTTTTTCTTTGCTTTTTTCCTTCTTCCCACCCTTCCTTCTTGTGCATGTATCGTTTGTCTGGTCTGTGTCAGACTTAGTCCCTGCCCCTAAGGGGCTTACTGGTTCTTACTGTGAACTTACTACTTGTCACTGGCTCCCTAGATGTGGGGAGAATCCAGGAGCCTTTCTCTGCTTCCCACTCCTCCTCCTCCCTTCCATTCCTCCAGTGCAAATGCCTACTTCTCTGGCAAGGAGGCCGCCCCACTGACCCCAACTCAGGCCTTAAGACTGGTTGGATGACTGATTCGAGTTTGCACTGAGCTTCATTTTAGCATCTGTTTAATGGGAAAATAAAAAAAGCTAACATTTATTGAGTGCTTCTTATGCTCCAAGCATGGTGCTGAGCATTTAATATGTATTATCTTGTTTAATTCTTGCCATGGGATAGAGACAATAATTTGCCTCATTTTATAGATGAGGAAACCAAAACTCAAAGAGACTATGTGACTTGTCCAGAGTTAACGGCCAGGAAGTGGGGAGCAGGGATTCGACTCCAGACAGGCTGGCTCCAGGGCCAGGGAGTTTCAAGCCTCCCTCCAGAGAGTCTGGGAAGGAGGCTAGCAGCCACAGAAAACATTTAGCTCACAATCACAGATGAGTTTCTGAAAGACGGTGTGGGCATTCATTGTCTCTCGGGGGCTGGCCAGAACATGGCTTTGTGAATGGAATTGTCTCCTAAGTGAATAAAGGGATTGTCTGGAATTTGGAGTCAAGAGCCCGAAGGTGGAGTTCTGTCCCACCATCCACCAACAGGGTGATCTGAGGCCAGGGTGATCTGAGGCAAACTCCGTAATCGCGCTGCACTCCAATTTCCTCTTTTATAAATTGGTAGTACGGTGAGTACTTCACAGGAGGGTTGTGGGAATAAAGGGGTGTAGTGTGTGGGAAAGTGCTTGGCCAATGTGAGGCTCCCTAGATGGTCAGCTTGACTTTCCTGCTGTTATGTGAGGGAATTCACTCTTAAGTAATTTCTTAGGTAAATAACTCCTTTGGAAAAGCCAAGAATCCATGGACAGAAAGCGGTGATCTAATTTACTTTGCGTAAATTCATGCACTGAGTTTGCTTAAAGTGGTGGACCCGAGATGGAACAATAACTCCTCAGAACAATTCCCAAAACACAACTTCCCGCAGAGTTGGGGGCCTTCAGGGGCCCCCCTTCCTCTCCTACCCTTAATCCTGGGCACCTCCCCTCACCCCCAACAGACACACACTCAACACACTTATACCCATGGAGGCTAAAATGTTCATATATACCGATTCCCTCTTTGTCCACTAACTATTTCACCTTGCCATGCCCTCCACCCCCAGAAAGTCCCTTCTGCAGACGGTCCAGGCAGCAGTAGAAGCAGCAATTAGACTCTGGGCCCTAGAATCACAACACAGCTTTCAAATTCCACCAAACCCTCCAGCTGTTTGAGCTTCCGCAGATCCCAGAGCCTCAGTTTCTTTTTCTGGAAAGTGGGGATAATCATAACATCTACCTCCTGGGCCTCCTGGGAAGGCTACAGTGTGTCAAGGCAGTGCCTCCAGTACCTGGGGGAAAGAACACTGCTCCAAATGACCCAGCCTGAGAGGTTCCCAAGGGGGTGATGGAGGGGCCTTCTGAGCTCCACTGTCCCTGCCCTGGCTCCAGCTGTCCCCCTGCCAACCCCAGAGCTTGCCCACGGCCAGCCCTGCAGACCTCCCAGCACCCACCTCACAGGCCTCTCCGCTGTGTGCCTCCAACAGGAAGTGAATACTCTGGCAATGCCTATGGCCACACCCCCTACTCCTCCTACAGCGAGGCCTGGCGCTTCCCCAACTCCAGCCTGCTGAGTAAGTCCCTGGGGCTGCCCGGGCCTTCTGCTGGGTGGGGCGGGGTGGCATGGGGGCAAGGCCTGGCAAAAAGTTGTCTGAAAGCTGAGAGGCCCCAGGTTACATGGAGGGCCTGGGAGATAGGCGTTGTTTGTAATCAAAGAAGGTAGCGGGAGGCAGTATACCTGGTTGTTTGAGGGAGAGGGCAGAAGGCCAGAGACTTCCTGGCATCGGTTTCCCTCCTGTTCCTTAAGGCTGTGTCTTTTAAACCTTTGTTTTGTGTAAGATTCAGAGCTCAGGACTAGAGGGGGAGGGCAGAGGTGGACTTGAGAGAAGCCTAGGAGAGAACCTCCCGCCTCAGGGGCTTCCAGTCCAACAGCGGCAGGCACAACTCAGGCCCCGCCGGCGCGGCTCCCTCCTTCCTGGAAGCCGATCTCAAGAATGCCACTCTGTCCCCCCACCCCTCATTAGCCATCTAAGTGGCTCACAAATACTCATGATTCAGCACCAAAACCCTTACACAGAAACCTTTTGTTCCACCACATTCCCCATATTTGCCTGAGATGCGGACACATTCAGATCGAGGTCCAGACAGTGAGCTTTGGGGAGCTTCAAGGCTGCTCTTCACCCCTCTCTGGCCCTGAGACCCTGGGCTGGGAAGATCAGCTTTTCAGCATAGCAAGCCCCACAAATGGGGGGCTTGAGAGATCCCACTAGCGCCTTCTTGAGTGACCTTGGGGGTGTCAGAGCAAGCCTGAGCCAGAGAGAAGCAGCTGCCCAAGGGTGGCTGACTCTGCGGGCACCGTCGCAGGCTGGCAGGACCATCGATTCCCCAAGATGCCCTCTCCTCCCGTTACCTCCTGATGTTCCAGACATAGCTGGGACAGTGGCTGACCTGAGCTCTCTTTGCCAGATGAGGTCAACACCAAGCCACCTTTCTGTTCAGTTTATCTAGAAAGGCCGAGGGCAGTGAGACACGCCGGCGCAGGCACCTTCCCGCTGAGCGGCCCAGGCTGCCCGCCTGCAGGTGTGCAGAGAACCTCTGAAGGTCCTTCCACCCCACAGGAGCCTAATTCCTCCAGGGTTTTCAGGGGAGGATTCTCTGGCCTGGCGCTGTTTGGGTGAGGCTGGGGAGGATCCCGAGGACCCCCCAGTGTGCTTGGTTCTTTGGGGTTCCACGAGCACCTGCTCCCTCCTGCCTTCTCCCTACAGCCAGGGTGGGGAAGGTCAGGGCAGTCGTGGGGGGAAGGGGCAAGAAGCAACTGTTCTCATTCTGGCCAGAAACTCAAAGGTGAGGCCAGAGAAGGAGGAAATGGGGCTGGAGAGGAGTTAATCTTTGATGATCAGATAGGCCAGAGGGATGAATGATTAACTTGTGTTGTCTTAAAGGTCAGCAGATGCAGGGAAGGCTGTGGTGCAATTTCCCCCTCTGACCGGCAGTGTTGTTGTTATTTTTTTTTTTAACGTGTCCAGGTTCCCCATATTATTACAGTTCCACATCAAGGCCGAGCGCGCCACCCACCACCGCCACGGCCTTTGACCATCTGTAGTTGCCATGGGGACAGTGGGAGCAACCGAGCAACAGGAGGACTCAGCCTGGGACAGGCCCCAGAGAGTCACACAAAGGAATCTTTATTTATTACATGAAAAATAACCACAAGTCCAGCATCGCGGCTCACTCCCTATGTGGTTAATTTAATGAACCATGAAAGACAGGATGACCTTGGAGAAGGCCACACTGTCCTCCAAGACTCCTTAAGGAGGGGCAGGAGTCCCAGGCAAAGAGAACCATCCTGTTCCAAAAAAGACAAAATTGGAGAAGAAATGGGGCCCCCAGCTGGAACTCACCAAAGGAGAGAGGAGGGAGCAGCCGGGAGCGGTGGGGGGAGGTTGGAGGGATGGTGATTGGCCCTCACCTGGGCCCGAGGTGTGCACAGGGCACCTCCATGGCCCTGTCGTCAACACAGCTCTAGCGGTTATGGACTGAAAGCACTTCCTTCCAGCCCACAAGTCACAACCTGGAGCCGAAGCTCTCCCCACCAGCCTCCCTGGAGTCACCTCCCTCAGCTCCACCTGTCCTCCTTGCCAGGGGCGGGGTCTGGTCAATCAGAAACTCCCAGCTGTCAGCTGACCTTCCTTTGCCTGCTGCTGTGATGTGCGAGCCCCACCCCAGGTTCTCCTACAGTGGGTCATCCCTTTGGCAGCTGCAGTCAGCCGGGCCGGCTTCAAGCGGCTTGAGACAGACATTCCAAAGGGCCCTGACCCCTGGGAGGTGAGGCGTGGATCTGCCGCGGCACAGGGAGGTGGAATTTCAGGGGACCCACTTCCCCCTCCCGACAGCTCCTGCCAGGCCGAGTGTGCTTCCTGCAGCTCCAGCCCACCAGCTACCGAAGAGACCCCGAGGCAGCCCCCTGAAGCCAACAGCGGAGGTTCCCCCTCTGGCTCCCGCAGCTCCTGCCCCCAAGGCCTGACTGTATATACTGTACATGAAACTCTGTTTGGGTCAAGCTTTCCTCTTTCCACCGCCCAGACTTTGGCCTCCGAGTGCGTTGTCTCCCTGCCATATTGGGCCTCTCTCCTTGATGCTTCTTTCTTTTTTAAAGACAACCCACCATTGCCGTTGCCATGTGACTCAATAAACCATTACTCTCCATCTCAGGCTTTGGGGTTGGCTGGGGAAGGAGGCACCTCGGGACCGGGCTTTCTCCTGAGAAGCTCAGAGCTAAGCAGCTGACAAACTCACTTTGGAGCTGTGGGTTGTAGGGAACTATCTAGTGTCCCGGAGTCCTGACTTGGCATTCTCCTCCTGCCCTTGATAGATGTTTAATGCGCGGTACATCACTTATCCCAGGCTTTGAGTGCTTTAGCACTGAGTAAACGTGAGGCTGGCACAGTGCCGGGCCAGTCACAGACCCCACACAAGTAGTTGCTGTTGCTATTAACAGGAAGCCAGAGAATCACCCGGTGGGGTGGTGAAGGACCCAGGGATGCGACAAAATGGAGCCCACATCAACAGCTCTCATGGCCCTTGCAGTGGGAGAGGACAGGAGGGAGGACTGGGCTCTCCTGTGTGCCAGGCACAGTGTGGAGGGCTTCCTATAACTTAAGTTGGAATTAGCCCCATTTTATAGATTAGGAAATTGAGGCTTAGAAAACAATGAAATTACTTGCCCGTGGTAGTCCTCTTACACATTTACCCAACAACTCATGACACTCATCAGGGATGTCAGAGTGTGCTAGACCCAATGGAGTTTTTGGAGCTGCCACTGAGAATCTAATTTCTTTTGGTTTGGTCCTAAAAATTTGACCCAACTGAGTGCTGGAGAGGTAAGCGTGAAGGGGGTGAGGGAGGCTGCAGAGACTTAGGACTGCTGCCTCCAGGAAATTTGTGAGATGCAATGTGACAGCGGGGGCTCTGCCTGGCTCAGCAAGGTGCCTGGCTCACAGGGGGCTGTGTGCTATCTGAGGGGACCCCCTCCATGTGGGACCCATGAGGAACAAAGGGCAGGGGTCTGCAGCCTGGACGTCCAGGTTAGTGTGGGCAGCTGGGCAGACAACTCTGAGACTGAGCCAGGTGGAAGACAGCCAGGAACTCCAAGGCTGGGAGGATAGGAGCTGAGCCACAGGGCTCCTACCTCCTTCAGCAGCCCCCCCCCAGGAGAAGCCAGCGTGCATGGCATGAGAGCATTGAGCCAGGGGGAGCCCTCCCATTAAGAAGATCCAACACCACCTCTTCTGAGGGGATCTGAGATGAGGCTGGTTTTTCAGTGACAGGACTTCCCTCAGCAGTGGGACCCTGAATTCCATTGTATCCAAGGCTCTTCATGACCCCAAACCCTGGGTTCATGAGGCCCTAAAACCACCCCCACCAGGTTCCAGGGCCACAGCGAACCCCCATCCCAGAAGTATTTGAAGGTACATGGCATCCCCAGGGGTCTGCACAGCTATCCTTTGTGTTTGCAGCCAACCCCCACTGGTGACACTCTAGCAGACCCTCTCCAACTCATCATGACCAAGGGACTTGAGCTGGGCCTTTGCTGTGGTGACATGGTTCCAAACTCACCTTGCTCTCTTTAAGGTGATCTGGGCATCTCAGGACACAGCTCAGAGTAGGTGACTTTGGTGACTATGGGGTGTGGCCCAAGTGCAGTGGGCCCTGGCTAGTACCTACCTGTATATGATCCAGCTGAGAGTCCCCCTTTGGAGCTCAAAAAATGTAGCCTTTAATGTATTGGGCAAGACAGGGATGATTCGAGGTGCCCCAGCATTGGGGTGGTGTTGGGGGAAGCCAGGGTGACACATGAAGTTGGATGACAAAGAGGGTGTGAGGACAAGGACAAGGAGGCTGCTGGGCCTGAGCTGGAAGGCCGCTTTCACCTGGCTGCATGTGACAGGGGGGTGCTTTCCTGTGCAGGGCAGTCAGGGGCCCCCTGGGAAAAGTTGTGTGTTGGCAGGAGAATTGGGGATGAGGCACGAGCCTGAGACATTCCCAAGGCGTGGAGGTCCCCCCCCCCACAGCACCTGAAACAACCCCTTTCACTACCTGCGTGAAGAGAACACCTGAGCTTTCCAGGCAGCTCTCCCTGGTCCAGGCCAGCCCAGCGTGCTAGGGGCTTGCAGGAAAGCTGTGTGGACCAGGCAGCACCCGCAGGGCAGTGGGTTTCTTGCTGGAAGATGGAGCAGCCCATCCCACGCCTGGGGCCCACCAGATGGACAGAACTGCCGGGACCCTCTGGCTCCTCCTCCGCAGCTGCAGGGGTGGGGATCGGGGAGCCGGGAGCCCCTGCCTCCATAGCCAGCCCAGACTAGTTCCAGGCCCTCCCCTTTCCCACCTTCTCTCACTTCTCCAATATTCTTGCTGAGAGTTGTCACCAAGAAACATGTATTTTCTGCCCGCCATGTGCCAGACACACACTCAACCCTCGAGACAACCTCAGGCAGGAGGAGTTAGTGGCCACAGTCTCCAGATGGGGAACAGGAGGCCAGAGAGATTGAGGCCCTGGCTAAGGTCTCCCTACTCCCACCTGCCCTCCTCATCCTCCTGCTTCCGTCACCCGAAACACACACGCTTCCTCCCATCCACACCAACACAGGTTCTTCTTTGAGATAAAGTCTGTTGTCCTTGTCCTTTGGGGGTGGACACAGGAGGAGGGGGACCAGTGCCCGTGGTCAGCATGTGTTTCAGCAGCGGCCCTGTCAATTAGGAGCAGAGGGGGCCGGCGGGGACTGTGGCTCCCTCCCAGACCTGTCCTTCACTCACGTCAGCCTCAGAAGTTAGAAGTGGCCTTTACACAGGCTTAGTTTCTGTCTGAGCACAAAGTTCACTCACTGACATCTCAGATGCTGAACATTGGACCCATTTTGTTTTGCTCTTGGGGAAACTGAGACCAGGAGATGACTTGACTTTTCAAGGTCATTCGACTAGTCAGCAGAGGAGCTGGGACCACAGCCCAACCCTCATCTGAGGCCTACTCTGCATCCTATTCCACAGCCGTGCCAGGCTCCTGCAGAGACCTTAGACACCCTTTGCTTGGCAGGGAGTGCAGAGGTCACTTAGCCAGTTAGGGCATTGCCACATGCTCCCAACTTGGCAAATAGCCGTGGACACAAGGCTCAGAGCCCAGCAGAGGAACACTGGGGCCAGACCAAGCCGTGCCAGGCTGATCCCAGATTCACCTCCACCAGCGGCCCTAAATCTCCCCCCAAGCTGCCTTTGGGCACCCCCCCAACATCTGGGGTCATAAAGCATGTCCATCTTCCACAGGGTGGTGATGACTCCTCTGTCCCAGGCTGTCGTGTCACCTTCTGATGTCCAGTGACTGAGCTGCCACACTTCTCTCTCTCACCTCTTTCTCCTTCCTTTGTTCACTTCTTTCAGTTTCTTATTCCTTCCCCTCTTCTGCTGCCTCCAACACAGTTATTCCTTTCCCCACCCTTTGAGAGACCTTCGTGTCTCCAGGGCTGTGAAGAGTCAGAGAGAAAGGGAATGTTTGGGAAGAGTTTCGAGGTCGGGGATGTGTTCGGGAAATGCCAGGAAGCAGCCCTTCGCCCCGTCGCCCTCTCCCTCTCCTTGGCTTCTTGGTCTTCTCATTACTTTCTTCTGTTCCTTTGGCTCTCTGGGGGCCTCTGGGACTCAGACACTGGAGCTTGGTCCCTCCTGTGTGACAGACCCCTGTCCCCACGGCTCCCTGCTCCCACATGCACACACCGCCATCGTCAGCCCCATTCCCCACCTCCACGTCCTGCAGCCAGAACCAAGGGGCCCGGTTCTTCCCAAGAGAAGCTGGAGGAGGCCCGCACCGTGACAGGTTTCTCCCTCCGCTCCGGTCCGCATCCTCCCCTAGACCACACCCTTTCTCCTACCCTGGAGAAGCAGCAGGGCTAAGGCCCCCCCATGGAGAGGTTGCCTGGAGATTTGGGGCACGGGGCTTGTGGGAGGGGGAGGCGGCAAGTGGGGCTGTGGGTGGGCAGAAGGGGCGGTGGGAGGCCAGCTCCTCTGCATCTGTGCCCGGTGGCAGCCGGCCAGGCTGTGGAGTGAAGCGCTGCCTGCGGCTCTCCCAGGGAAATGTATTTCCCCCTGAGTGAAGCGGACTGTGCAGTGTGGAAATTGGCTCTTTTCTGAGCGAGCTGCGGAGTCGGGGCGGGCCGACTGGCCCCTGGAGTGAGCCGGGAGCAGCCATGTGCTGAGAACTCATTAGGGATAAATCAAACTAGTAACAGCATGAAGCCAACACCCTCCCCCCAAGTGCACCTCCCTTCCCCACCCCCTCCGAGACCCCCCACTTCCTTCCTCCTCCGTGGTCCTCTCCCTGCCAGACTCTGTCCTGCCTTTTCCCCAGCCAAGGCACCCTGCCCCCACCCAAGGCACCCCCCAGCCAAGGCACTCCCCCAGCAAAGATACTTTCCCCCAGCCATGGCACCCTCCTCAAGCCATGGCACCCCACCACCCAAGGCGCCCCTTAGCGAAGGCACGCCTGCAAGTTCCAGAAGCCCAAGCCCACACGCCTGCACACAATCACACAGGCACACACATCCACACCTGCTGCCCAAACTCCAGGAGCAGCCCTGAGAGACAAGCTCATTTGCAAATACAGCTTTTTTGGATTATTTTATGTTTGTTTTTGTTGGTGGAGGTGGGGGCCCTGGTAAGGAGCTTAACCGACAGCCACAGGCCTTGCTAGAAGCCCAGATCAGGAGCCCACCATCCAGGCCCCTCTTCTCCCACCTCGGTGACATCATTCCCTGCCCTGGCTCCTGCAGAGACACAGGGGCAGCCTCCCAGCTGTGGGCCATGTTGGGTCCCCCACATATGTCCCTGGGGGAGATGAGATGAGAGCACCCTGAAGGCTTAACTACAGCAGGAAAGAAATTGTCCGTAGAACAGATGAGCATGGTCAGAATGGAAACCCATTTCCCCTCCAAAGGAAGAAAGGACGAGAAAGAGCAGAGAAGGGAGAAAGACGGGAGGGGCGAGGTCTAACTGGCTAGCTCTGCATGGTCCTGAAGGTGACGGAGGTTTCTAAGTACACGTGTAGCCCTTTCTTCCCTGGAACTGCCCTCTTTGCTGATGCAGGGGGAAGGGGCCTCTCTGTCATTCTGAGTTCATGGGTGTTGTGAGAGCCTGCAGTTATTGTCATAATAACAAGCTCCCCCACCATCACCTTTGTTTCCCCCTTTGGAAGAGAGTGGCCGAGTGATGCGTGATGTTGCTGAAAGAGCCCAGGCCTGGAGTGCAGGGCTGTGACCTGGTTTCTGCCACCTCCCTGTTGGTGACACCAGGGGACTCCTTCTCAGTTTTCTCAACTATAAAATGTGTGGCTTGCGCCAGAGTGACGTCCAGCTCTAACACTGCGGCACAGTAGTGACCTGGGCCAGTGAAAAGCATTAGGGCCTCATCTGGCTGGCTTAGGTATGAAGCCCTCTCTCTCCCAGATTCCCCAGTAATTTTCCATCAGGCAAACACCGTCTTTCCGTATTTGGAACCTGGGCTGTGTTTGGGGTGGGGGTGGGACGGATTCTAGTGTCCCACTCACCCGAACAGGAACTGAGGTCCTGACTGAGCTTGCCTGGCCGCAACTAAAGCCAGGCTCCCGAAGGATTTCAGGATGGGGCAGAAACCAGAGCGGGGCTAGCTAACCGCAGTTAACACAGGCTGGGCTGGGCATGAGGATTCTGCCGCAGCCCTCCCGGTAACTGACTCATTCGTTCAGGAGTCTTTCACGAACCACCTGCTGTGAGCCAGTCCCTTTGGTAGGCACTCCGGAGAAAACAAGATGAACCAGATAGGACACCCCCCTCCAAAAAAAATAAATAAGTAAAACCCAACTGAGAGCTTAGCAATGAGACTGTATAAAACTGTGGAGCAAGATAGGAAAGAAAGGAAGGCCATAAGAGAGCTGCACATAAAGTACTGCTGGCTGTCAGATGATAGTTGCCAAGTCCCTCATGCCCACCCAGGCCTTTCTCTGGCATCTCTCCCTTCTCCAGCTGCTGAGAACCCCAGCTGCAAACCCTAAACCTGAGGCCTCAAAGTCCCACTTCTCTTCCTGGGGAATGGCCACTCCCTGCTCTCCTGTGCTCGTGTCTGGGAGGGGTAAGGAGGGTGCAGGGCGAGGAAGAATCAGACACCCCCTCCCCCATATTCCAGTTGCCCCACCTTCCAGTCTTGCCCCAGCCCTGGCTAACAGGACGGGAGCCTCTCTCTAAACTGCTGCTTTGTTCCCACACCTGGGTGAAGAAGGGGAGTGGTGAGTGCCCAGGGCCTGAAGACAGACTAACAGCTACCCTTCCCTGCCAGGCTTGGCTGGTCCCCTCCTTCCCATCTCCGTGGTCCCCTGCATCCAGGTAGGGCCAGCCCAGCTCCCTCACCACAGGCCCCAGGACTGGAGGGCATAAAGGGAGAGAAGGCTCCTCGGTGGGGACACTCAGAAATGACAAGCTCAGGGGAGGAGAGAGGCAGGTGCCTGGAGGTGGGGACATCACCTGGCTGTGACTTCTAGGACTCTTGGGGGCAGTGACAGTAATCCAGGCCTTGGGGGCAGGTCTCACCTCCATGATTCCTTCTGCCATGTGCATTTTGTCAGAGCTCTGACTTAGAGGAGGGAGGGAGGGGCTTTAGGGGCTGAAACACAATGATGGGGGTTGCAGTCCCCAAATGCCCCTAGGGAGGGAGGGAGGGAAGAAGAGAGGGAGTCAGAGGAAGGGGGATCAGGTGCCTCCTCCCACAGCCAGCCGGAGGAGGGGGTGCTGGGGGTGGTCCCAGACCCAGGCCAAGGCTCAGGGCCCATCTGAGCATGTCGCCTGCTAAGGAGGAGTGGAGGCAGGGGAGGGGAGGGCGGGGAGGTGAATAAATAATAGGAAATAAAACTTCATGAAGCAGAAAATAAAAGGCAGATTATACAGATGTGGCAATTTGAAGGATCATTGCCTCTGTCCTCTTTTTAACTGCTGCATCTGGAGTTTTGAAGCGGCTTATCCTCTCCCTCCCTCTGCCAGGTTCCCGCCTGGCTGGAGGCCCCCACGGGGCCAAGGCACGCGTGGGGACAGCACCTCAAATGTTTCAAAGGCCAGTGGCATTTCCAAGCACCACGCGTGGCTGGCCAGCCTGAGAGGGGTTTGTGGGCGGCGGGGAGGTGGGTAGAAGGGCGGGTGGATGTTTGGGGGTGAAGCTTTGAGCAGGTGTGGCTGTGGCTTGCTGGAGAGAGTGTGAGTCACGCTGGTTAAGGGGGGCGAGCCTGCACAGTCAGGAACAGGGTGGGGATGTGTGAGGCATGAGGAAGGGGACCCCTGGCCAAACGGGGCCTGGCTGACTATCAGTTGGAAGAGCCCAAGTCTCTGCAGCTTCTTTCTGCTCTTCATCAAAATTCATTTGTTAAGCCTCAATTTGACACTGTGCCAGGTGCTATATAAACAGACATGGTCCCTGCCTTTAAGGAATTTCCAACCTAAAACACACACACACTGATATTTTGTTTATTTTATTTTAAATATTAATGTATTCCCCACCTTGTTCCAGGGAGGGTTTGAGACAGCTCATAGGAAATGCATGCAATAAATGAGTAAACTACAAATAACAGAGAAAGCATCAGGACCACAGAAGACATACCATGGGTGGTAGAGTGGGCCCCAAGCAGCCGCAGAGTCGAGCTGGAAATTGGCCTCCATCTCTTGGTGGTCGGATGGAAGAGCCATCATGGTCCCATACGTGGCTCTCACTCACAAGAAGACAACGTGCCATCTCTCAGGAGAAGCAGCACTTTTCCTAGTACTTGGCTGTAAAGGAAATTACTCACCTTGGCCCCAACAAAGGAGCCTAATGATGATAACGCCCTCAAAAACACAGCTGCAAATTCAGGTCCAGGTTCCCAGGGCTGTCTCAGGCAGTGTCCCGCAGGGAGAGCGGATCAGTTAGAGCACTGAAATCCAGAAAATCTTGAGCAAAGGAGCGCTCTGTGTCCTTCAACTCTCCCTTCAGCATTGATACTTCTCTCAGGGGGGTTTTGAACCACAGACTAGCCCACAGTGAGACCAGAGTCTCAGAGGAAATAGGAGCAGCTGATGTCAAGATTCCAAGCTCAGTCCAACCCAGGGTCAGGGCGGTGAATGCGGACCTGGGGTGGGGAGGGGCTGGGAGGCATGGGCCAGACTGCTCAGCAACCCTGAACGAGGGAGGTGTCCCTTCTCCATCCACATACCTCCTCCTGACCCTGTGTCACACCACAGATGAGGACAAAGAGATCAGAAAACCAGAAGCTTCTATCCTGATACCAAAGGTGAGCCAAAGGCCCATCTGGGTCAAATCTCCTTATGCATCCTGGGTGTGTTGTCTTTCGAAGCAATGGACCAATCGTTGCAGAATCATTCATAAAAAACAGGGCAGTCAGGAGAGGACTAGTTTTGGGGAGATGACACTAAGTTGAATCTTACAGGTAATACGTAATCCTGTACAGTACAGTAGTTTACAATTTCCAGGAAGATTTATTGAGGGGCCACAGCTTACAGACAGAAGTCCAGGTCTGAAATTCAGAACAGAGGTCAGGGCTGAGGCTTCAATTTGGAGACTTCAACCAGAAGCTATCCCGAAAGCCCTGCAGTCAGCCAGCTCTGAGGCTATACATTGTGGAAAGACTTGAGTTTAGCGGTGGGAAGAGCAAGAAGGAGTAGCAGAAAAGACAGAAAAAGAACCGCAAGAAAGTAGAAGTGCCAGGAGAGTGTGCAGTGCTCCAGGCCCTGGGAGAACAAAGTTTTATCAGGTCCAGGATTCAATAGAAACCAGTAATCCCTGTTCCTGCTGTTGGAGAGTTGTTGTTGCTCTGGGAACAGAGAGGAGACGAGAAGGGAGGGGAGAAGGGAGGAGGAAAAAATTAGAGTTTGACATGACAGAGAGTATCTGGAGGAGGAAGACCCAAGGAAGGCTGTGCGGAGGTAATGGCATCTAAATATTAGTCAATTTTCTCCCTGTCATCTGCTCCTCCTTCCTCATCTGTCCTTGTACATTTCTCAGCAGCTGATCCTGGTCCCTACGCTTTGGGTGATATTGGCTTTATCCCCACCATCTTCAAGGGTGAGCTCTGATTACTAGTAATTAGCTCAGATATGGGCACATGCCCCAAGGCAGGCTGCTCAAGGAGACTCTATTCCTGGATCTGAGTTTGAAATTTCCAGGAAGCTAATAGTCTCTATCTGCTAGATTTGAACCAAGAAGAGGGATCTTGGGAACTACTGGGGCCATCTTGGTACCATGAGGTTTGCTCCTGCCTCTTGGGCTTGGGAGACAGAGCCTCAGAGGAGTTGGAGAAAAAAGGGGCCTGGATTAGTGTGGAGCCCTAGATGAAACCTCACCTGACCTGGACACAGATCATCCAGTGATCAGATAAATCTCAGCACGCCAAGGCCCATTTGAGCTAAGATTTGTTACTTACAACCTCCAGGCGGAGGGAGAGCCAAGTGCAGAGGCCCAGCATCAAAGCAGGACGGCATGTTAAGAGCAAGACCCAAGCTGGAGCCCAGAAGAGGGGAGGGTGCATGGGGTAAGTCCGGCAGGCTGTGTGCTAATAGCTAACCTCACCAGGCTTTCCTTCTGTGCCAGGCATTGTTCTGAGGTGCTTACGTGCATAATTTCGCTTAGTCCTCACGAGGATCCTATGACATAAGTAGTGTTATTATCCCCATTTTATAGAGAAGCAAACAGCACAAAAGTCTGAATAACTGGGCCATGGTCAGACAGCTAGGAAAGGTACAGCTGGCACTCAATCCCAGGCAGTGTAACTCCAGGGCCTGGCCACTGCGGCCAGATCAGCTGGGCTTTGGTGCAGGGGCTGGTAGGCCATGTGGCCAGCAAGGCCAAAGGTCGCTGAGAGGTGAACGGGGATGAAGGTTGAGAAGACATAGATTTGATGGTTGAAGGTCATCAGTGGCCCTCAGTGTGGTGTTTCAGGAAGGGGTGGGGTGGAAGCCAATTTGCAAGGTGTGAATGGGAGCCAGGTACAAATGGGAAGCAGGTGAGGGAGGAAAACAGCTGGCAAAGACCATGCATCCGGTGAGTTCATTGTAGAAAGGCGGGAAGCAGGGCTCAGCTACGGGAAGCAGCAGAGTCTAATGCGGGCTTTTATTTTTCTTTATCCACGTGACAGTCTTCCCTGAAGATGTTTGCAAGGGGGTAGAGAGTAGGCCCAGAGAATCCTGAGGGGACCCCTGAGGCAGAGGCATCCATGGCAGGCAGAAGAGGGGGTGGTCAGTCACAGGCTTGCAGAGAGCCCCTCCTCTTCTGCAGGAGGGAAGAAGAAGGGAGCGTGGCTAGATGGTGAGGGATGTGGGCACCCAGAAAAGCTGGGGGCAAAGGTATTGGCAGAGGGGCTGGTAGGCAGGAGCCACAAGAAAGCAACCATTCAGGAAACCCATGAGCACCTGTGCCTGTGTGGGTACAGCAGGAAGGCAAGGAAGGAGAAAGGCTCAGCTGTAGCCAGGTTTTCCCAAGGTCCCAGGCCATTGTCTTTTTTTTTTTTTCATGTTTTATTTTGAAAAATTTTTCAGATTTACATAAAAGTTGCACAGATAACACAGTGCATTTCCAGGACATACTCTAACCTACCCATTGGTCTTACTTATTCAAGTCATCTCATCGTAAAGCTCTCAGGCTGTCTCCCAGGCCCTGAGCTTGTCACTCTTCTGCTTAAAAACTGCACTGCACATTCACAGAAAGGCACACTCCTTGGCTGCATTGAAGACCATATATAATCTGGCCTCGGCCCACCCTCACCCTGACCCTCCAGCCCACCTCCGTTCAACCCCGACCAACCCTGTGTCTCCATCTCCAGAGACTGAGCCTCCAAAGGAAAGGATTCCGGTCTCAGCGAACAATGAACAAATGACTGTCATCAGCAGAGATGGTGAGAGAGTGGGGAGAGGTCACCTCAGAGGTGTCACCCTGGGTCACAGCAGGCCTAGATGGGAAAGGAAGGGCTGAAGCCAAACTCCAACCACACTCGTGGAGCCAGAGCACATCACCAAGCACCTCTGCCCACCCCCTTCTCCTGCAAAGAGAAGGACTGACCCACCACGCAGGTGGGAAAGGAGGGTGGGGTGGAGACAAGGTCAGGCGCAGGCCTGTGATGGTTTGATCTGTTCCATACCCAGGGCTGGGGCTGGGGGCCACGCAGCTTTCACTTTTGTGGGCCGCCTGGAGCAATACTGTGGGGAGCTCTGGGCTGTCTCCATAAGGCTGCAGGAAGGTGCCAGAGTCCCACTCCTTCGCTTGGAAGAGGCTTCCCAGATGGTAGGAGTCCTGGCCCAGGCCACTGTGGGTTTTGGGAAGCTGAAGGCCCAGTTCTCATGATGGCACAGGGGCTTATGGAATAACTTCCTGCCTTTCCAGGAGCACAACTCTGCAGCGGGACAGACACCAGAGCAGCAGGAGCTAGAAAGCTAAAGCCCGTCCCCTAGCGGCCGCATGTCACAACTGCAGCCCACAGCCCGTCTCCACGCCCTAGCCCCACAGGCAGAGACAGGTGCCCGGCAGCACAGACTGGGTGAGGCCAGGCAGCCACCTTCGCCTGGTCTGAAGGCTCCACCTGCCCAGGTGAAAGGGAGGTGCCTGTACTATGCTACACAAGCATAGTAGCATCAAAGTGTCACACATACATGCAGACGAACTGCCATCTTTTATTCTGGTTTTAGGAATAAGGACACATGTCCAATGAGGTCAACCCACTCAAGGTCATTTCGCTTGTAAGCATGGATCCTGGGCCAATCCGTGTCCACTGGGTGCTAGGACTTCACCTCGGTAAAACAAGACAACCGGACCTGACCGTGGCTGTTAACTGCTACCATGCGTCAGAGTTGCCCAAGGAGCTTGAAGCACATATATCCATCCTGGACTCAGGTCTACTGAATCCGATCCCCGGCTGCGGGGCGGGAACGTGTCTTTCAGCATGCTTCCCCAGCCATGTGAAACATGTCTCCATACTGACAGCTGGGAACCAGTGGACAGGACTGTCAGGGACATGTTTAACTCATTTGTGAGTTCCCTAGTGCTGGCCCATAAAAATTGTTCAGTATTATTTGTGAAATGAATGAATGAGTGGATGAATACATGATTCTGAGGTCCCCTCCAGCTTTGTCAGCCTGTCACTGTGTGACTCCTGCGCACACATGAACATGCAGATACGGCGCTCTACACACAGGCACAGACGTGCAGATGCACACGGGCGAAGGGCATGCAGCCCCCACGCTGACCCTCCCTTCCTCACACACTCACGCACACCTCCTCCTTTGTTGGCCTGTATTTATCCTCGTGGCCAGAGACCCCCACGGGCCAGCCCCACTCAGTGGAGCTCCAGGCCCCAGGCTGATCACAGCATGGGGAGGGAGGAGGGTGGCCCAGCAGGAAGGCGGGAGGCAGTGCGTCAGCGACAGGCAGTGGCAGCGGGCGGCAGCAGAGGCCCCTCTTGGCGCACTGCCTACTGGCACACTTGGCTGAACAGAGACAATGGTGGCTGCTCCCTCCAGCCCAGCCTCCTTCCCACAGGCAGAGCCCCACATCCCTGAGTCTCCGGATCCTCCCCCAGAGCGCCGGCCCAGCCGGGAGGCAGCCAGAGGGCAGGGCAAGGGGCTTTCCCAGGGGAGAGCAGCAGAGCCCCTGGGAGCTGGCCCGGGGTGGACAAGGGGTCCTGGCACTCCCCAGGAAGGAAGCTTTCAGGGTGGGTAGGAAGGGGCATATGAGGGGTCTCCTGAGCTTGGCCTAGGCCTCCGCTGGTCTCCAGCCCCCATCCCACCCCTCACAACTCTCCGCAGCTGTGGCTCCTGCCCACAGATTGCCAAGGGGGAACTGTCACCTTCTTTTACCTCTCCACACTCTCCAGGGGTCTGAACCTGCAGAACCTCCTTCCCTGCTCTGGGGAAACAAAGGCTTCTTGTTCCCAGGGCTCCAGGTTTCTCCATACAGCTCTGAGGCCCCCACCCCTCCCAGCTCTTGCTCACGCCCTTGGCTCTGCTCTGCTGATCAGCAGTTGGGCGAGTGAGGCTCTCATCTGCCTCCTGCGCATGGATGATTACGGGGGGAAAGGAGCCAGGAGACAAAGGCACGGGGACCCACAGCCTCGTGGGGCCCTTGAAGCCTGCAGAGGTCCCTGCCCAGAAGGTTGTCCCCTCAGTGCGCAGGGCCTCAGCAACTAGGGAACTCCCCCAGCAGGTCACCTATTTCCCAGAGCAAGACCATCCTCAGGGCTGTGGCTCCCCAGGCTGGGCTGCCCAGATGCCTCTGTTGCCCCAAGCTCTCTCCCAGGAGCAGATCCACAGCACATGAGCTCTAATTCTCAAACAAGTGCTGAGAGCCACCAGGCCCAGGAAACGAGGCCACTCCAGATTCTGGGTGGGCAATGGAGGGTGACATGGGACAAACTTTGGGAGTAGAGCCAAGTTCTTGATCTCCCTCTTCCCTTGGGGGTGGATAAGAGGACCACAGGGGACCACAGGGAAATAAGGGCTATTCTTCAGCACGGAAGGGAGGTGGCTCATCACCCATTGAAATAAGTCCTCTCCCCACACACACAGGTTCATCTCAGGTCTACGCCAGAGCAGGGGCCAGTGTCTGTGAGGGACGCTGGCTTCACAGCTGATTGCGGTTCCGCTTGGGGATGATCTTCCGGTAGGTTCTGCGCTCTGAGATGTTGCGCTTCACCTTGGCAGTGGTGGGGGCCTCATCCTGGTGCAGGGACGGGCTTGAGTGGGATTTCTTCAGGGTGAGCTTGGGCTCCCACGTGCTTTCAGCTTCCCTCCCCAGCTGCTCCTCCCACAGGTCCAGGGCATTGGAGGGGCAGCGCAGGCGGGCCACCAGCAGCTGCACGTAGGTCTCGTAGCGGGATTTCTGTAACACACAGGCCGGAAGGAGGCTGGAATCTTGAGGCACAGCTCTCAGAGTAGGAAGCTATGGCTACACAGACCTCTGCAGAAAGAGGGCTGGACCAACGGCGAGTGTCTGTACAGTGTTTGAGCAACCAACTTTGCAGAGCACACCCCTGGATAGCATTATAGTGACACCTATCAGCCCAGTCCTGTTCTAATAATAACCAACACCTTGTAGTGCTGTAACCAACATCTCTATACCAGGTTACATCTTCGAGGCACTAAATGTGTAAGTGAGATCCGTGCAGCCCTGCTCACAAACAGCTCACATCTATACTGAGGCCTAATTGAGTCTGAATAGCATTTTAAAAAAGTGGCATCCATACAGCAGGATGCTAACTACCCTCGTCTGTTTAACATGGACTTCTAAGGCCTCTGTAACTGGCATCCTTAGGATGCAGTTCCCAGTGTACAAGGTGCTTTCCCACCATCCATCCCACTGGATCCTCATCCCAGCCTGGGAGTTTGGGGACAAATCTCTGTGGAGAGCAGGGCCGATGGCTTGCTAAACCTCCTAGCTCGTCAGTGGCAGGCAGAAGTTGGGTCCCCACAGCCATGGATATAACCAGCAAGCCCAGGGATGGGCAGAGACCTTGGAAACAGGCCGGAAAGGGTGGGAGAGGGCTACGGGAGGGCCCTGTGGGCACAGGTGGGGGGTGCTGTTGACACCCCTCCCCGGTCTCTGTTTCTAGACGGTCTCTGATCCCCAATATTCTGACACTGAGCCTTCCCTGCCCTTCCTGCCCAGTGGGCCCCCACCCTAAGCAGGACACTCAGGACCCTTGAAGGAGTCTCTCAGTGTTAGGCTCCCAGAATGGGCACTGACATGAGGCCAAAGCAGAATTGGGGTGTGTGGGTGGATGATGGTGGGGCGACACCAGGGCATAAAACATTTTGATGTCGATCATAGAGCTATTAAAGGTCATTCCTTAGTTAAGATCGTAAATGAGGCATTTGAGCAGCATGTAAATTTATCAGGCTTAGACAAGTTGTTTAATCTATCTCTGCCTCGGTTTCCTCATCTGTAAAGTAAGGATAATAGTACCTATCCCAGAGTTGTTAGATAACAAATGAGATAATCCATGCAAGTAATGCAAGCTCCATAAATACTACCTACTATTATCAGAAAGGTATGAGAGGGAATAATTCAGCTAAAATATAGTTTTTTCTCCAATTTAGGAAAAGCCATATACACTCTTAGGAGAGTGCGAACTATACAAATAGCGTCCCCTATGAGTGTTGCAGACAAGCAGTTTCTGTGTCTCCCCAGGACAAGAGGAGAAGGGGCCTGCACGCACTGACACACTTTGCGCATGTCCGCAGACAGTGCACGTGGGCCGACGCGCCCCGGGAGGGACGGCGGCAGGGACCGAGGCGGCCACGAGAGGGCGCAGAGGGCGGGCGATGGCGCTGCGCGGGGGGCCGGACTCGGGAGCCTCGGCCGCCTCACCTCGTACTCCAGATACTCCTTCCGCAGGCGGTAGTCCTCCAGCTCGCGGCTGCGGCCCCGCCGCTCGGGTAAGTTCCTCTGCAGATCTAGCAGGTCGTCTGAGGCAGCGTCCAGGCAGTTCTCGTGGGATCGATGCTGCTCCTCCTGGGAGCGGGAGGCGTTGGGGACGCTGTCCGAAGGCCCCTGCCACCCCCCCATTTCGGTCCCAGGTGTGCAGACCTCCCCTCCAACCCGCCCTTGGCCAGGTGCACGGCCCTGCGCACCCGCCTCCCCGCCCCCACCACCCGGGGCTCGGACTCGGGGTGCACACTCCTCTCCGCCCACCCCGCCCCTCCGCAGGCCGTACCAGGGAGCTCCGGGCCGGGCCCATGGGCAGGATGGGCCGCACGAATCTGCGCTGGGAGCCCACGGCGGCGGGGAAGGGCGGCGCAGAGTGCGTGGCGGCCGCCAAGTTGATGCGCGCGATCCAGGAACTCATCTCCTTGGCAGTGCTGCGGGCAGAGGAGGTCCTCTAGAGTTGGTCCTGTCACACTCCCCCCAACCTCCTGTGGTCTGCACTGCCGCCCAGGGCTCGGGACTTAGCCTCCAACAGCCAGAAGCCCGGGCACTAGCAGGGTGCTTGACCTCTGCTCATGGCTTTTTTTATTTGTCAAAGAAGAGAATCTGGGAAGGCTATGGATTTTATATCAAATAGCAACTGTGATCAAGTGTCGGTGACTTCCTGGAATCCCCTGTTCAGAACGGGGAGGCTTGATCCGATTCACAAGGAAAAGGCTGATGCACTGGCAAAGTCTGCCACATGGGCCGGGCAGGGGTGGCAGGAAGCGCCCAGGCTTCATCCTACCTCTTCCTGCTGCAGCCTTCTAAGGTTTCCTGGTCACTAAGGCATTCCCACCAGGGCCCGGGGCCGGCAGGGTCAGGGGGAGGAAAACAAGGGGGCGAGCACCCACCCAGGGACTTACGGAGCCTGGAAGAGGTAGAGGCGCCAGTCGGCTGTCCGCAGCTGGAAGACGTGCGGCTTCTTGGTGTAATGGGTGGCCGGGGTGGCCAGCGAGTGGTGCACCCCGACGGGCTCGTCCACCATCTGCCCCACCAAGCTTTCCCCCTCGGGGCAGTGGTCCTCTCCCTGCCACAGGACACAGGGTCTCAGAGAAGAGGGTGTCATCAGCGGCCCACCCTCCTGACAGGACAGTGCATTTCCAGCCTCTCCCTGTCTCCCACTCTGCCGGTCAGGGCTGCCAACTCCCTTCCTACCTTCAGGAAGTAGAGAACCATCCCTCGCAGTAAGGTGTGGAACATCTTCCATCCGCGCTTGCCCCATGGCGCTGTTCCAGGAGCAGAACACAAAGGTGGGTGGTGGCACTTGCATCCAGACACACTCAGACACACGCAAGTGTGCACACAGTCACCCCCCACCCAACTGCCCCTCACCACCTCCAGTCCCTCACCAGGATCACAAAAACACAGAGCATAGCAACACAAGGAAACACATGCAATCACAAACACACAGACTCTCTCCACGCGGCAATCCTGCTTGGGAGAAAACCAGAACTACTCACACACAAATGAGGATGTTCATACAGAGCACCCCTCCCCAAACACACACTCAGAACCCCATTGTGCAAACACCCAGCCACACAGTTCCACTCAGACATCTTTCTGGTCCCTGCAAGATAACCTCAATGGCTTCAGGGGCTCAGGTCCCAGCCTTGGGGTGTCCTTCCCTGTGTACCTGACTCTGAGCAACTGCCCCCTCTCCCCTCCCCCGACCTCCCTACCCTGGTCTTGTGGGGTGAGACCTGTTCTAAGCTCCTTGGGCAGAATGCCCAATTCCCTGTGGTCACCTCCCTGCGGCCCCACCCAGGCCCCAGTGGCTTCTCACAGCCAATGCAAGTTCCTTCCTGGTGGCCCCACCCCATTCAGTGTGTGGTCCCACATTCGTCTGCCGAGATCACTGCTCTGGTCCTGTTGCTGCCCTGATCAAAAACCCTCCCTGCCTGAGGAATGAGGCCCAACGCAGACCCTGGCAAATTTTCCCCAAACACACCTCCTGCCATTCCCTTTCACACACCCCACATCCTGAGCAAACTCTGCTTACTCTTTTCTCTGTGGGGGGTTCCTTCTGCCCAACTTCAAAATCCCAGACCCTTTTATCCTCAGCTCAGATTCCATCATTTCTAGAAGCCTTACATATCCCTGTCTCCACATCCCACCTTAAAAACCAGAACCAAAACCTTTCCCTCCTCACTTGATCCAGCCTTCCCTACACGCTATCCCAGACACTGCTGATCTCTATCTGACCACAGAGGCTCAGGGGCCCAGGAATAACTGGGCCACCCCATCCCCCAGAGCCTTACACAACACCTGGCATGCAGTCACCGTTCAGGACACACTGAGGAAGGAACACGGGCTGCCTGTCCTAGACACAGGCCATCTCTCTGCACACCCATGCGTCATTCATTGGCATGGGTCCCTGAGCAGGGCCACTCTGAGCACACCACCCTGTCCTGGGCAGCAGACACTCACTCTTCTTGCCATCTGCATCGTGATGCATCTTCCGAGCCAGGATGCCCTGCTTGTAGGTGGGCACTGTGGGGTCCTGGGCCAGCTGGAGGAAGGGGCTGCTCATCTTGCCAGCTGGAGGGGATGGCTGGGCCTTCTCGGGTCTGGCTGTATCTTTGTCATCCCTGGACATCAGAGAAGCATGCTGGGAGTGATGACTGGGCAAAGACCACTGGGAGGTGTCTGTTGCCTCCCAGGGCTTCAGTGCCCTCTCACTTATGTGGAGAGCCACACACAAGACCCCACAAAAGAGTCTTCCTTCAAAGCCAGCCCAGTAATTCCTGGAAACACTGCCAGCACCACCCCCAATACCTCTAGCCCCTCCAATGTTACCTGGGCTCCTGTACCCTCTCTGAGCCTAGCCCAGCCCCCTGCCCCTGGCCCCACCCTACTGAGGGGCGCACTGTCCAGGCCCTTGAGCTTCTTCAACTCTCAGGCGGGCGACAGAGGGAGGACAGCACAGAGACAAGGGGGAGGAGGCAGGGTGAGAGAGGGAAGGGACGCTCACTCACAAGGCCCACTGGAGCTTCTCGCTGCGGATAGACCAGTAGAGGGCCTGGAACAGAAGCACACGGGGGCAGGGAGCCTCCGTCAGCAGAGGTGGGATAGGACAGGTGCACAGCCTGTCTCCTCCACCCCCAGCACAGCTGCCTTCTTGCGCAGGCAAGCACCCTCTCATCCGTCCGTCCATCTGTGCAACAGATTATCTGTGGAGTATTTCCCATGTGCCAGGCATCGTGCTGGGTGCCAGAGACATAAAGATGATTAAGGCAGCCAAGTCCCTGCCCTGCCTGAGCTTAGTGAGGCCTGAACTAGTTCTCTTGAAGGGTAAATGAATCACCCACATACCATCCTGCCCAGAGGGATCTGGTGGAGAAGGAACCGGCTGACTGACCCCCGCAATCAATGTGCGATAAATGAATGAATGAGTGAATGAAGTGCTAGGGCTTTGAAAGAATAGCAAATGATATTAATGTAGATGTATCTTGCTTGCTTTTATAGCCCTCGCAGTGGCTAGCAAGATGTTTGGCACACAGTAAATGTTCAATAAATGTTCACTAAATACAGTCACATGCTGCATAGCAGCATAACGATATTTCAGTCAAGGATCAACTGCATATGCAATGGAGGGCCCACAGGTTATAATGGAGCTGCGCCACATAGGTACCATTTTTTTTATCTTTTACACCGTATTTTTACAATACCTTTCCTGTGTTTAAATATATTTAGGTAGACAAATCTGTACCATCATGTTACAGTTGCCTGCCGTATTCAGTGCAGTCACCTGCTGTACAGGTTGTAGCCTAGGAGCAACAGGCCATAGCATACAGCCTAGGTGTGCACAGCCTGTACCATCCAGATTAGGGTCAGTGTACTCTGATGTCCACATAATGGAGGTTTCTCAGAACATATCCCTGGTGTTAAGCAATGCGTGACTGTAGATGAAAGAGGAAATGATCTAATTGCTTATGAAGCGCATGCTGTGCACCAAGCACTGTGCTGAGCACTTGACCAATTTTATTTCGTCTTGATAATGACACCGTAGGGTGGTTATAGCCCCAGGAGGAACTTGAGTTGGTCCAACGGGTAAATTGCCCAAGACTAGAATTCAAACCCAGGAGCACCAGGCTACCGGGTCTGAGCTCCAGACTTTTGCCATGTGAAGCTTCGCCCTTTGTCTGCTCAGAAGACCAATAAGCCTGTGTTCCTCAGACTTCAGAGAGGTGAGAATCACCCAGAAACTTAATAAAACATTTTAGGGGCCCCAGCCTCAGAGAGTCTGATTTAGTAGGTCCAGGGCAGGGGCCTGCCAGCCAGGGACCACTCTTTTAGTAGCCCTTCCATGAATAAGCCCTGTCCTCTCAAGGATATTTTGGCAGAGCCAGGTCTAGCGCAGCATTCCCCTTGAGACAAGAAAGCAAGGCTCTAGGACCCAAGCGGGGAGCCCCGGGTCCTGAGCCCATCTCGAAGGCCTGGGTGTGTCATACCTTCAGCAGCTCCTTGGGGAAGTTCCCGCCGTCCTGCAGGCCGTTCAGGTTGGCTATGAATTCCTGGCAGCTCATGCTCTTCCCAATGTTCTGTGGCCATGCAGAGAAGTGGGGCAGCTTGAGCATACACCCCACTCAACAGAATAATGCCCCAGCCAGCCACTCCAGAACTTCCGCAGTTCCCCAGGCCCACATGCCCCCTTCTCTGACCCATCCCAGGCCTCTGGTCTCCTCCCCTCACTTGCACACTGGCCCCAACCCTGGCCCCTGCCTCAGTTCCCACGGGCACTCTCCCCACCTTCCTACCTGTCCGTGCAGGTCTGTGTTAAGGAGCATGATTGCACATGTCAAGGTGTGTACGGAATCTGTCCCAAAGAGGTGAGGGAGAGAAAGCTCATTGGAACCAGGGCTCCTGTTTCCTCTGCCCACGCTGGGCACAGTGACCCCACCACCCCAGAATTCTTCCGCTTTCCACACCCCAACACACTCCCACTGGCTGCCACCCAGTGAACCCCCAGTAGGCACAGGCACCCATAGCCCCCCCTGCCCTGCCCTCAGGGCCAGCCCCTCCTACCTGCCGAGGGGAAGACCCCAGGATTGCAGTAGTAGAAGCGCCTAGAAAACTGGTAGAGGATTCGCTCCCGCTCCTGCGTCTCCCCACTGATCACCAGGGCCTGCAGGAAGCCCCTGCCCAGGAGAGCCAGAGTCAGGGAGAGAGCCCAGCCTCGGGCTGGTGCCACTGCCCCATGGCCATCCCTCCTCCACAGCCTCCCCAGGGAGGGCCCGAAGGCATTACCGGAGGGCTCGGTCCAGGCTCTGGCCTCCAAACTGGAAGAAGGACAAGTATTCCTCAGCCACAGCCCTGCTAAAGTCATTGCTGCAGAGGGGAAACGGGGTGAAGCTGCACCAGGGGTCTGGGCTGGGGCCGCAGATGCAGAGGGCCCCCAGGACTGGCACATGTCACGGGGCCTGACGGGGTGGGAGCTGAGCAAGGGAAAGGCACAGCCAGGATGGACTCTGGGTCCCAAGAGGGCAAGGGGGCGGCCAGATTCTGGTCTGCCCCTGCGCCTGCACCCAGTGCTGAGTGGGAGGGACTGTGCAGTCTGGGTGGGCAAGGTGGGGGGTCCAGGTTGCTAAGCGAGGATGGGGGGGTGTGGAGAAGAGGTGATGCAGTGTGACCGGGAGGAAGCAGCAGGGATGGCGAGGATAGGGGGAGAGTGGATGGGGAATGGGACAGACCAGGATGGGGAAGATGGAATGAAAGGTCAGATGGGACAGGGAGGTCAGGGCGGCCAGTGAGGGAGCCCATCGGCAGCTTCTCCCTTGCCTGCCTCAGTCTGGAACCTTCCTCAGGCTCTGAGCCCCTTACTTCTTCTGCAGGTAGGCAGCCACTTCAGACTTCCGGAAGCCATCCAGGTGATAGAGGCGTGAGGCCAAGTTCCAGGCTACCTTGTCACTCCTGACGCCATTAGCCAGCCTGACTCCAGCTGGTGGCCTCTGGCCTTCCTCTGGGGACCGTGCTTGGGGCATGAGGCCCTCAGGAAGCCTGGAAGAGTCCAGCGGTGTCAGACTCTCACTTGAGATGGACATGCAGGGGCTCTGGGTCAAGTGTCCTTGCAGGTCAGTCGTGGCAGGGGGTGCCCTGACCTCAGGGTCACAGCTGAAGCTCCGGGGCCTTGAATGGAGGGGCCTGGAGAAGCAGGGAGGAGGCAGAGTCACAGCCAGACTGGCCTGGCCAGGACCTGAAGAGCGCAGACAGGAAGGTCTGCACACAGGCCACGAGGGGCAGAGCCAAGCCGGGTGCCCTGTACCCCTCAGGTAAGCCCCAGGAGGTGCTGAGCTTATCTCAGGTGACAGGTGCCACCCTGTGAGGACCGCAGCGGTGTCTGTCCAACACAAGGCGGGTGGGATTGTCTCCCTCACCTGTCCTACGATCCTCGTACACCTCCCTGTCCCTTCTCTACCTCCCAGCTCCACCTCCAGCCTCCACTCCCAGATCTGGAGCTAAAAAGCTGTAAGGATGGGTTGAGAACAGGAACTGGATGGGCTTGAGGAATGGCAGCAGCTGGGGGAGCCCAGGAGGTGGTCCCCAGTCTCTCCCTTCCCCCACCTGGCAGCCCCACGACAAGGAGAGCGAGTGGTGACTTACAACATTAGGCTTCACTCAACCACCCTCTCCCCCTAATGCGGACAAGTCGGGGTCTTGGCTGGAGACTTCTCTGCTTCCTGAGGCTCATTAACATCCCGCAATGCAGGATAAACATAACAGAAACTAACTGAAAAATGAAATTACAACTCTGGCAAAAAAAAAAAAATAAATAAAGATTTCATAAAGTCCGTCAAAGTGATGCTAGAAGAATCCAGAAATCACATGGCAAGCTGCTGACAAATGAAGAGCTGGCACAGTTAGCCCAATGAACAATGGAAAAGGACAAAATTAAAATAAGGACCCGGTTGTCACAACTAAAGAGAATTACTTGAATAATCAACTAAAATATGTTTTAAAAATTGACCAATTAGCATTGTTACTAAAATAAGATGAGGAAGCACTTTGGAAAAAAATATGCAAATGTAAGTGGTAATGGAATTGTATACTTTAAATGAGTGAATCGTATGGTATGCGAATTCGATCTCGATAAAGCTGTTATTTTAAAAAATGACCTTTATGATCTCACTGGGAAAATCAAGCATGAGTGAAAGACGTCTTAGATCAGCAAACTTGTGCTGGGAAAATTAAACTTCCAACATTGTGTTAAATGTAAGATTAAGTAAACTCATTTATATAATGTTTAGTGTCATTTACCAAGATAAAGCCCCACTTAAATCTTTTTCGTTATTTACTGTGAAAGTATGGTTCTCATTTTAGATGGATTTACTCACTTTTGTTTTGGGTTGGATGAAGTTAAATTTTGGGCTCCCTTTTCAGAGGCTGGGACTTCTCTGGTTGCCAGGCCTCTGAACATCTCCAGGGCAGCCTGGTTTCCCGGTGCACGAGGAAGACGGCTCTTTGGTTTCTGGCACTAACATCCTGTCGCCATCACCCAAGGCCACTGAGCTGGGAGTGGGGTTAACCCTCCCTCCAGTTACTGTACCGTTAGGTCCCTGACCTGAACCATCGCCAGTCCCTCCGAGTCTCTTCAATATGACCCGTGTTCAGCCAACCAGGGAACAAAATCCTTTTCCAGTGTAGAGAATCTAGGGGCTGACAGTCTTGACGCAGCATCCTGCGGCGGGTGAACATCTAGGCTGGGTTCCCAGTTGGCCTATTCCTACTGCTGGTCACAGTCCTGAGGTGACACCACCCTATGCGGGGTCCCGAGATCCATTCCCGTGGTTCCTGTCAAACCTCTGCTTGGTGAGCCCTGAGCCAGCACCCTGGGCCTGGGCTTTTTGGTGAATTTCTCTCAGAAACCTCCTCAAGTTCAAGCAGTCTGCAGCCTCAAATCACAAGCCCTCCCCTTCCACTTCCCCAGCCTGCCGAACACAGCTCCCATTTTGTCTGATCACATGGCCCTGGTCAGGTTCCCTGGACACCTCCTCCCCTTCCTCCTCGCCTGGTGTCTAGTCATGGACTCCTCTCGTGGCCCTGCCCCAGCACACCCAGATCCTGCCCCCACGTGAATGACTGTCTGCCCTTGCGCTTCTGATGCTTTTAAACCCTCCAGTCTTTCTCAAAACTCTTCTGGTGCCCAGTCCTGGTACCTTCTTAATAAATATTAGTGTGTGAAATCCCAGTGTGCATTTCTCACGCTCCATCCAGACTAGGATATTCTTGAATGCGTCCATAATTAGAAGCCAGAGAGCCAGTTAGTCTGAGACTTACCCTTCTGCAGGAGTCAGGTGAACGTCGGGCTGGGCGCCTCCAGCCTCTGCAGGCCTGACTGTGCCTTCACTCTTCACTCCCTGCCCTGGGCTTGGGGCCTCCCCCACCTCCTCTTTCTCCACGGAACTTGGCTCTGCCCCATCTGCCTCCAAGAGTGAAGAGTACGAAGCATCTAGTGTCCACTTGGGAGAAGTGCCCAAGCTGCGGTGCTGGAGCTGCGGGCTGCCCTCCTGGGATGACGCCGGGCTGGGCCTGGGACCAGGCCCTCTGCTCTCAGACTCGGGGCTGCCAGGGTCCGGAGAGGAAGCTGGGCTCTCCCAGGGGCTGGGGGCCAAGGTGCAGGGAGCAGATTCCTGGGGGTGCCCAGCTTCCCCCTCACCTGAGGAAGAGCCTAGAGTTAGGCAGGTATAGGGCTGGAGGCAGGGCTGCTGCCTCCCAGGCTCCCTTCCTGCAGCCCCTCCCCTGGAGCTGGGCAGCACTCTCTGTCCCTCCCTCGAGCAGTGACCTCCCCCACACGCAGGGGCAGCAGGCAGTCGGCTCCCAGGACTCCTGCCCTTAGGCAACTAAGGGTTCAGGATTTCTGCTAAATCACTAAGACCCAGGGGTCAAAAATATTGGGTCTGGGTATGGTGGCTCATGCCTACAGGTGGCTCCCAGCCACTCGGGAGATGCTGAGGGGAGTGAGACCTTAGTCTCTTAAAAACAAAATAAAAAGCTGAATCTTCTGTATATTTCCTTCATTTACTCTGTAAGTATTTTAAAACCCATTTTAAAATGAGGCAGAGGCATTCTTAACCCCAAGTCTGTCTGGCTCCAACACAATACAATGGGACCCCTTAATGACAACCATGGATCTAAGAATGATCTTTGTCTCCAGGCCAAATCCCAAAGCCTCTTGCCTCCCAATTTCCCAGACTCCTGTATTGGGGCTCACCTCTGTCCTGGGAAATTAGAGGCCCCTGGGGCCAGAAAGGACCTTCTGTGGTCTGCTGGCCCTCAGGGCTAGGCGGAGCCTGTGGAGAGAGGAATAGGCAGGTGTTTCAGGAGCCCTGGAGGTGCTAAGAGAGGAATGGGGGAGAGGCCAGGCAGGAGGAGGGGAGTGGAGGGGAGGGGAAGGAGCCAGGGGTGGCAGAAGGCCCTCCCTCCTTGTCATCCTCCCACCCAGACCATATGGGCACCAGAAGAGGGGTCCTGGATGTCTAGGAGAAGACCTGCATCCTAGGAGTGTTGGTGCCAGGCCCTGCAAATCAATGGGCTCATGTTCCTCCTTCTAAGATGGAGAAGGTGAGGTCCAGAGAGGGGAAGTGACTTGCCCAAGATTGCACAGGATATGTGGCAGGGGTAAGGTAAGATCCAACGAATTCTGTTTCCCAGGTCAGCGCCTTGTCCACACAGGGTGTTGCAGATGGGGCAGGGCCAAGCCAATCTCCCAGAGAAGTCTGAGAGAGAAAGAGAGAAGTTTGCCTAGAGGAATCTTGTTCCCAGGGCCTTTCCCATAACCCATAAGGCCTCCTCCCTTCAGTCTGCACAGATGGCCCTGCCTCAGGTCCTCAGGTGGTGCCAGACCAAGGAGGGGCTGTTACAGGGAGGGCCGTAACCCCAGGCACTGGGCTAGGTGGGCTCTGCCATCCCAGAATGGGCGCCAACTTACAACTTGCAGGAGCTCCAGGCTTCCCTTTGAGGACCTTAGTGCTTAGAGCAAGAAGATCCTGGGAAAACACACCTGCACAGGACAGAGCCCCAGCCACCCACACTGGGGCCCTGGCTGGAGGTGGAGGGGACTCTCATCGGCACCAGGGAGCTCCTCTGATCTTGAGGCTCGGCTGAGAGAGCTGCTCTGGTTAGCAGCTCTTCTCCGTTGTTCTCAGGGAACAGAGAGATTAGAAAGTTACAGCCTCTGCCATCTTGAGTCTCCCTTATCTCTTAAGCAGAGGCCTCCCTGGGAAAACTGTGCTCCCTATTGTCTCACAGAACTTGTCCTCATCCCTAGTTCATATCGAAGAGCTCCGCCACTGTCATCTGCACCCGATCTACTGACGCTGGACAGGGGAGAAGGAAAGATGGTGAGCTGAAAGTAACAACATGCCAAAATCTCTCATGAAAAGAGAGGACAGGACTCCTAAAATAGATGTGTCTCTCTGTTAGGGGTAGAGGTCCCCCTTGCAGGCTTCCCCCTTCCCCGATACAGTGGGGAATGTCTTGCAGGTGGGAGGCTAAGAATCTGAGAACAGCCTGGAACATGCTGCAATTGGAGGAGCTGTTTGTTCTCCGAACGTATCTAGACATAGCCCCTTGGAGCTGGTGAGATGGAGATATTTGTGGACTTAATTGCCATCATGTTCAGGTGACATCATGGCACTGATAAAATTCCTTATAATTCCGAAGGCCATACCAGTCCTGATTTTCTGTTGTATTACCCCAGACCCCGAAAGGCCCAAGCAGAAAAGAGTGCTCTGGGCCTGGTGAGCCCAGAGGAAGGCCCTCCCTTCCAGGTTCCCAGCACAGCCCTGGGTTGGTTCCCAGGATGGGGCTTACCTCACTCTTACCCTGACCAGGAGGGGCTGCTGGAGTCCCTGCAGCGGTGGCCACTGAGGCCCAGCAGGAGGAGTGCGGTTTGTAGACGGGCACAGGGAACGGAGGGGTGCTCTGTCCACTGGCGGTGCTGTCCTCCAAATCCAGCTCACTTCCCAGCTCCCATGGCACCACGCCTCCTGGGAGTGGAGGCTCCAGGGTCTGTGGGCGCTCGGGTCCAGTCCTCACATCTGTGTGGGAGTCAGAGAACCCCCAGGAAAAGCGCTCCCCGGAAGCACTGGGCTCTGAGCAAGGGCTCTCCAGGAAGAGGGGGTTGTTGAAGAACATACTCTCCTCTTCAGCACCCCACTCTGGAGAACAGCTGGGGGTTCCCTTTCTTGGCCAAGCCTGGTGCCCCTGCTCAGGCCCGCTGCTGTCTTCCCCTGAGTCCTCTTCCTCCGGTGGACTGGGGCACAGGCCCAAGTCCCCGGGGAGGTTTGCGGGGGCTGTGGGGATGCAGCATCTCAGCTCAGCCCTGAGCCCCTCCGTCTTCTCCAGCTCCTCCTCCAGGTCCAGGACGCACATCTGGGCCTGCAGGATGCCCGCCCAGAACACCACCTGCGTGGATGTGCTCTGGCTCTGCCGTGGGCTTCCCAGAGGACGGCTGTCGCCAGGTGCCCCTGGTGGTACTGCGCTGTGCCTGTGTTCCCTCTGGGAAGAGCAGCTCCCCAGGTGTGTGAGCTCCGCCCCTGAGCCCCGGAGAGGAGCATCTTGTCGGAGGGGTTCAGGAGGGTCCTGACTACTGCATGTTTCCCTCAGGCACACTCCTGGGTGGGGCTGCAGGTTGTCTCCCAAATAGATGTTGAGAAAGTCCATGGGTTGGGAGTGGTCAGAGAGTCCGTAGTCACCCATCATCCACTCTGTCTTCACAGTCCCATTGTGTGGATTAGGGGGAGTGCTGGCCCAGGGGGTAACTGGGAATCACATCTACCCTGGAAATGACCAAAGCAAACACAGGTTAGGAAGGGCTGTCAGCCCCTGGAAGCACACGTGTGGTGTGTCAGATGCATTTGGAGTGCCTGCCACATCTATGCCCACTACTAAGGGACACTGCCCTCCACAGCCCTGCAGTGGGTAAGGGGTATACCATATACACATCAGGGCAGCACCTGCCCCAAAGACACCCATCTGTTGGCTGAAGATGGCCTACTTGGCTTGGCTGAAAAGGATGAACTGGCCAAATCAGATCCTTCTCTAGGGACTTTGAATTGCGGAGTGGAGACCGAGGTGGCTGGCAGCAGGAATAGAGGTGGGAATGCCTCGGGGTGTTGAGAAAGCAGCGCGGGCCACCAAAGCACGTGGGAGCCACACGGACACAGGCTAGAGGTGAGGAGGCTGGAACAGACTCTTGGGAGAAGTAAGCACCCAGGCACCCGTCAGATACGGCCACGCCTGCCTTATCTCCACTTGCCAAGGCCCCTCTCTCTGGGGCCTGCACCATGCACGCACGAGGCCAGATGACAGGCTGGTTTTGGTCCTTGCGAGATGTTGACAGCTGTGCAATTTGGCCCAGGTGGAAAAGTGAGGGGCTGTCCATGAAGCTCAGCCCAGGCCTCACAGAGGGAGGAAGCCTCAGCCCTGCTGCCCAGCACTGAGCAGACCACCTCCCCTTGGTGGGGAGCTCCCTGCCTTCCGCGATGTGGCGGCTGTGTCTGCCTGCGGCTGCAGCACCAAGGCCAGAGCTGCCTGTGCAGCTGCCACACCAACCCTCTGGGTGGGCCCTTAACAGATGCAGCTGGGAACCTCACAGGGTATTTTCTGGAAGCATGCGTCTCCATCCCCTGCATGTGGCCCCCAGCTTACAGGGCTCCCAAAGTGCTGTTTCCTCAAAGCAATTGGCTTGTTTTGACCCAATGGACACTGAAGCTGGTAACTCACAATCTGTTTCCCTCATGGCGCTGGCTCTCCACAAGTGCAGGGTTAAGTACCCAGGCCCCGGTGGCATGGCTTAAACACACCGCTGGCTTCATCACGTCTGTCCTTATCTTCCCTTCACCTCACTTTCTTCACTCACAGTTTTCTATGTTGAAGACTCCATCCCCAGGCTATAGGCTGAGGATCTGCATGGTTTGCTCCCAAGTCTGAGAGCCAGTAGCGCTGCCTATTCTGCCTGAGCAGCCGCCCATTTCCCACTCTCCGTGCTCTCTGGGTGAGGCTTGCAACAGTCCTACCAAAGCGGAAGGGGTCAGTGAGGCTCAGGACCCACTGTCTATACTCAGGTAGCCCCCTGAGTCCCCGACCTCCCTCCCAGGCCTGCCTGGTGGGGAACAACCAGTGCAAGCAAGGAGGTGAAACATCCCACCACTGCAACCCCAAGTAACCAGCCCATGGGGAACAGGGAACAACTGGGAAGACATCTCCCGGGAGGTGGAGAGGAGAGCTGGGGAGAAGCACCTGGTTTACAGGGGCCCGAGCACGGGGCAGCCCCAGTTCCACCCCATTGCCTCCCTTCCCAGGCCCCAAAGCCCCCTCCCTCAGTGCTAAGGCCTGGTTGGTCTAGGCCCTCCTGGTGCCCCTCCTGGGCACGATCCCTCCTCCCGCCCTCGTTCCCTACCCCAGCACATGGTATCTGAATGGGTGGCAGCCTCATGTCCCTGTGCACACTGGAGCATTTTGCTGGGATGACATCAACTCACCCTCTCTCAGCAGTGAGCTCACTTGACAGGAGAAGTTCCCGTGCCAACAGTGGGAACGGGAATGACATGCAGGGCCCACCGGAAAGGGCATCTTGCATTTTCTATAAGATGAGAGGGGGTCCCGCAAATATGTACTTGTAAACAAATATGCGCATGTACCTAAAGTAGCAGGACAGGTAAATGTTAATTAATGACTATGTCAGACATAAATGAGGGTTGGATCTGCCTTCCTAGAAGGAACCCAGTGTTCTGTGCTGGATTTTTTTCAGAGCCAGGGGAAAAAAAACAGAGAAGCTGCCACAGCTTTCCAGAGCGCAAAGAGGAGACAGCAGGTCTCTGGGCCTGAGGAATCCGAATAGCCTGGGTTGGGGGTTAGTGGGAACTGGAGGGAGCCCAAGGCAATGGGGAATGAGGGGGTGGAAATAGACCAGAGTATTGGTGGGGAATGCGTGTGTGTTTTGACTGGGCTATGATTATTTAAACCAATTAGATTCAAGCCAACCACATTCCATCCCGCACACTTCGCTATCAGAGCACTTATCCAGTGTGTCGTTCCTAGCGTGTTCACTCGCCGGTTCTAGTTGGCCTAGAAGGCAAGCACCAAGAAGGCAGGTTCTTTGCGCTTCCTGCTCACCGCTGTGTCTCAGCACGTAAAGGTGACGTGACTGATTGTGTTATACCCACTCCCACCCACAAAGACCTGGGGGCACAGAATCATACTGTAGTTCAAGTACATTAGAAAGTTAAAGGTTATTTTAGCATTGCCTTGAGACATCCAGGTCCGCCTGTGGCCTGAACTGGGGTGTGAACCCAGGTCTGTGTCCCTTAAGCGTCACTCTCTCCTCCCATCCACAAGTCAATTCCCATGGACATTCCTGAATTCCCTTGTGCAGCAGGGAGTCACTTGAACTCCTGTTTCCCCACTGCCCAAGTGCAGCGCCTGCTTCACTGAGAGCCAACGCTCCAAAAATGTTAGCAAAAATCAGAGAAGGGGGTGGATGGATGGACAGATGGATGGAGAGACAGACAGATAGGATGGATCCTCAGAACACTCCTTCCACAACAACCTGGCCAGAAGACTGGGGAGACTGAGGCTTGGAGAAGGGGAATTAGCATCATTATGACATGATGACTTCCTCGTGGAGGCCAGTCTGCCCATGAACGAATTGCCTCTTCCTCCCAGGGAGCCCTGCACTCCGAGGGCCGCAGAGGTAGACTCCTGCCCGGTCAGCAGCCAAAATGTCCCTATTGGCCTCAGCTCCCAGGCAGCAGCCTGGACAGAAAGCAGGAGACTTGAGGAGGACCCCTTCAGTCATCTTGTGTGTGCTCTCCACTTGCAGAAGGGATGCTGTATAACCATGTGATTAAGAGATTTCTTCCTCCCTTCCTTCCTTATTTATTCATTTAGGGACAGGGTCTTGCTCTACGGCCCAGGCTAGAGTGTGGTGGTGCGATCACAACTCACTGCAGCCTCAAACTCCTGGGCTCAAGTGATCCTCCTGCCTCAGCCTTCCGAGTAGCTGGGACCTCAGGTGTGTATCACCATGCCCACATAATTTTATTTTTATTTTTATTTTTTTTTTTAGGGATGGGGTCTCACTATATTGCCAAGCCTGGCCTGGAACTTTCTGGCCTTGAGAGATCCCCCTGCCCAGGCCTCCTACAGTGCTGGAATTATGGACATAAGCCACCATGCCTTGCCCCCCCCATCTTTTTTTTAATTGCTTCGCCCTGAGTGAAGGGATAGGGTGACCTAAAAAGGGTGAGGTCACTTCTTATGGCCATCCAGGCAATCCTACCAGTCCCCTGGGTGAGGGCGGTCTGACCTGGGAAGGGGCAATGATGGAGACCAGCCTTTGACTCCTGGAGGTAGGATGGCATCTCTTCGGCAGAGGCAGGTCAGGAATTGGGGAACAGAGCCCAGGTCTTAATGCATCTAAAATTTTCTTGATTTACTTTTTTTCCCCCACCCTGGTGTTCAGTAAAATCTCTTTTGAAATCTCCAATCTGTTTCAGTTATCCAAACCAGAACAAAGGCAAGAGGAAGGGAATCCACATTTTTCTGAGCACCAGGATGGCTCAGGATGTTTAAGGAGAGTACGGGAGAGGGAGGGAGGGAGTGGGCGGGGATGAGAGAGCGCTGCTCTGCTGTGCCCCACCAGCTCTCCCATCCTGAGCTTAGCTGGTGACGTTAGGAAATTTTCACCATGGCTGAGGGTGCGTTTCTCACGGAGAATCCTGCGGGGGGTAAGCTGTGCGTCCAGCTAGAGGGAGGTGAAGGACCCAGAAAGCGATGGCTGAGGAACCAAGAGGACAGAGTCCCTTCCACCCCACCCTACCGCATGCCATGCTGGGGCTTCAAGGCAATGATTTTTGATCTTAGTAAGCAAGAACAAGCACAGATGTCATCTGGATTGTGCTTTTGAATAGTGGGTTTGTTTTCTACCCTCAGCTTGAGGATGCAGCCTTGTACTCTGGCTGAGGGACCAGGCGCGGAGGCTGGGGTACAAGGCTGCCCTGAGTAGGAAGGGTCACAGCCTAGGGTGCCCTGTTCTGACGCCTTCTCTTGCCCACCATGGTGAAGAACACAGACATAAGAGGCTCACCCACCAGACTCCCATCCTACCTCTACAATTGATGAGCCATGAGACTCTGGGTGAAAAACTTCACCTGGTTCCTTATCTGTAAAACAGGGAACTGAGACTCAGTAAAGCCATTCTGCAGGTTTCTTATAAAGTCGGAATGGGTCTGAGTGCTCATGCTGGGCCAGGCCCTTGGCCGGTGCTCGAGAAATATCATGTCTTGCTCATTTTAACTTTGTTGTTTTGCCTGTCAATTCAGAAAAGCTAAAATAAACAAAAACAAACAGCCCTCCTGGTCAGGCTCAGCCCAAACTACACATGCTTGGCTCTCAGCCTCCTGGAGGCGCCAGCCCTGAGCCTTCCACCCCAGGGTGGAGGGTGTCTGTCTCTCTCCCTATCCCTCTTTGAGTGTCCAGACTCAGCAGACAAACACTCCTTCCTTTTACCCTGGAAACTTTTTCCTTCCTGTGGAAAAGCATGAAGGCTTCTGGCCTGCCCAGGACTTAGGAGATAACCTGTCCTGTGTCCTTGTGCAGCCCAGAAAGCTGCGGGGCTAGAGATGTCCCTGCGGGTGGGAGCCATGAGTGGAGTTCCCTGGCCTGGAGCTGCAGGGCAGCGCCCTGTCGGAACTGGGGCCTGAAGCACGGTGAGAGAAGTGAGTAGAGGAGGCCCACATCCTGCCCACACGGAAGGAGCCTTCATGCAAATGTGCGCGGAGAGAGCTGAAGGCCTGTGGTGGGCCAGCTGGGGCTCAGGAAGGGAACAGAGAGGATGGGGGCTGCCGTGGGCAGAGAGGGTGGTGGAGAGAGAACGGGGACACAGCGCACCAGAGGGCCCCTGGGCAGCTGCTGCCCGGGAAGGACAAAGACCACCAGAAAGTTCAGGGCCGGCTGGGCCTCTCCTCCCTCTGTCCTCTCACCCCACCTCCCTCACCGCTTCCTTGGATCTCTCCCCTGCCCTGTGGGTTCTAATCCCCATGCCGGTGGTTCCTTCTCCATAGCGGGAGGGGGCGATGGGATGCTCCAGGGCCCAGGAAGCCGGGGAGACAGGCCCACCTGGGCCTACTCTTTCAAGCTGGGCTAAGGCCCGACAGACCTGAGGGGTATGTATCATCAGCTGATGACAGGCCGCCCTTCCCTGCGTTTTAGCAGAGGTGTGACTACAACTATGGCATTTTTGCCCCTAGAATGGGGGGCCGTGATTGAGGGGGTTCCCTCCACGAGGCTGCCTTTGCCACGACAATAACAACCGTAACGAGTGGGCCTTATAGCATCCCCCGACAGGGAGTGAAATAGCTCCTGCCGCACATGAGGACAACAGGCCTAACCTAGAGCTAAACCGGCAAGGAGGGTCCCCCACCTCTACTCCCTGAACGGCCGGGGAGGCTGGGAGCCCCCAGTGGCAGAATGGACGGGACCCTGAGCTCCTGCAGAGGCCACACCCAGAGCTGCCCCAAGCCCAGGCCTGCCCTGACTCACTCCCTCCAGGGGTCTGGGGTCAAAGCTCACTTGGGGCCTCTGGCCACAAAAGCCCCCACGGATACTGAGCCACAGCAGTCACAGGGACCCCGGGAGGCCACAAGAGGTTGAGCAAGGGGATTCCTTCACCCTTCGCTGTGGCAGAACTCCAGGGAGCCTGGGGGAGCAGGGGAAGGGGAATGGCAGGGGTTAGAGGGACACAGGCCAGGAATCCGAGAAGGGCCCGATGGGGAGGGGTCGGCTGAGGGACGAGGGGCACAGAGAGGAGGAAAGGGGAGGATGGGGGTCTAGTCTAGGCCGGGCTCATGCACACGTACACGCAGGAGGTGCACACTGCCCCTTCCTGCCTCCTGCCCCACCCCCTCCACATTCCCTGCTCTCCCCAGCTCCCTCTAGGCCCACCTCGCTCACCTCCAGAGGGCCCAAGAAGGGAAGGTTGGCCTGGGCGCCCCAGGAGCACGTCCTGGCTGCACAGTCCTGCCCAGCAAACACGGCTGTGGCGGCTGGTGCTTCCGCCTTCCGCTCCCCTCCACCACAACACACACCCCTGCTGCTCCCCACCACCTCCCCAGGGCTCTGGGCCACTCAGCCCCACACTTCCTGCCCACAAGACGAGAGCTCCCACTCCCAGGCCCAGCACCTGGGCCCTGCCCCACGTCCCTGTTCCCAGGAGGCCCCCACTCTGCGCACCAGGCCAGAAGGACCTGCCATGGTCAGACTGGCCTTCTCCCACACGGAAGGCCTGGGAGATGGAAGGGAGAAGTGGCCGGGTCTGGACTGTGAGCAGGCCCCACCTCCTCCCTCCCTGCCCCCTCTGTCCCCTGCAGGGCACCCAGTGGGAGACAGGAGGGCCCCAGGTTGGACAACTTTTCTATTGCTGTTTTTAACATTTCAAATTTCGTGTGACTACGCCTCAAGTTACCCAACACAGCTGCCTTGTAGTTATGAAGTGTCCCCCAGTAACACCTCAACCACTCCTCACACCTACTTTATGAGGCATTACTAAACCCACTATGCAGATCTGGATCCAGAGGCAGGCTCAGAGAGGTTAAGCCACTGCCCCGGGTTGCACAGCTGGGAAGTCACAAAGCTGGGATTAGAACTCAGAGCCTCTGACTATATGAACTGACTGTCCTCCAACCCCATGGCTGGATTCTGCACAAGTGTGAGACAGGGGCTGTGGGGAACCACACCCACTGTACCATTTTCTTCTCTGTCTACACAATCTACTGCTTCAGCCTCAATTACCACAGACTTCTCTGCTGAGGGTTCAAAGACCACCCCTCTCCACCCTACACTCCAGTCGTCACAAATCCAGCTGCCCAGCGGACTCCTCCACTTGCATGTCCACACATAGGCCCACAGTTGAGAGGGTCGGGCTCTAGCTCTCCCTCCAGCCGCACCCCTCCCCAAAGCACGCGGAGTCCGCGGGGACATGCCTACCTGGAGGCCACACACCCCGTTTCTCCACCACACTCTGGGCACCAGGATCCGGGGGATTCTCTGCTTCTGGGGCCTGAATGGCCTCCCCTTCTCATGGGCACGCTGCAGCGCTGCTCTGTGCAGCCCTAGACTGGGGCAGGGTGGGGGCAGGGGCGCTGACAGAGGGGCAGAAGGGGGGTGGCCTGGGCTTGGACCTGTGGGCAGGTCACCCACCCACGTGCACATGTGAGTAGGGCCATGGCAGGGGCCAAAGGCTGGGGAGGGCTCTGGCCCAGCAGCCCTTGCAGAGGTTGAGAATCTTCACCCAAACCTGGACCTCCAGGCCACGACGAAGCTGGGGGATAGGAGATTAGGACACACTCTGTGACGGTCTGTCAGCTTCGATCATAACTTGCACACATTCGGACACATCAGCTGGGGCCTCCGCCGTTCACTCCTGCGGCTGGCAATGCTAGGGCCGGGCTTATCTCACCAGCACTCCGTGTTTGTGAGGCACACCTGGTTCCTTCTCTCCCCCACACTGTTCTTCCTCCCATATTTGGGTTCGTAGGAAACTCTGCTCAGCTGGGTAAGCCAGAAAGTCACCAAGACCTAAATGCAACCCTCTGCTCAGGCCCACAGCCCCTCGGGTGGCCACCGCACAGGTCACTGCCTACTGCGTGCGGTCCTCATGCTAGAAGCTGCTGACCTATCAGGAACAAAACACAAGACCCCTGTTCTCAGGGAGCTTCCAGTCCAGTGACAGAGGCAGAAAATAAACAAGTGATTGATGACTCAACACCTGATCATACACTGGGTGAATGCTGGGGGGGGGAGGGCTAGAGAGGGAGAGAGAGCAGCAGGGGTGAGGGCACCGTCTCGGGGGCCAGCAGGCCTCTGCAGGGCAGGACGCACCATATCTAGGGGAAGAGGGGCCATGCAGAGGGAACTGCCTGCCTAGCTCCTCCTCCGAGGCAGGGAAGGTCCGCGATCCTGGGCACAGAGGCACTCCTGCGGGGGTTGGAGGGGAGCAGATGGGGCCAGACGGGCAGGGGCAGGGCCAGATCCATGGGGCTCCCTGGTGGCAGTAAGCCAGGGTGCATTTTAAGTGGGGAAATGACAGGTCAGCAAGTACCTGCATACTTAGTTTTCCAATCATCTGTCTGCTGTATGGACAGTAGACTGCGGAGACCAAGTCCGAGGAGAGCAGTCAGGAGGCTCTGTGGGAGGCCAGGTGAGGGGGACAGTGGCTTGGCGGGGCAGTGATGGCAGGGGAGGGGGGCACAGGGCTGGGAGCACACACTGGGGGAGCGGTGGGCTCTGGGCTGGATTAGAGGGAAGGGTAACGAATGGCAGGAGAGGAGTCAGGAGCAACTTCCAGACTTCGGCTCCAGCGACTGGATGAGTGGTAATAATAGCATTTGCTGAAACAGGAGAGAAGTGGGGAAATGAGGCTCCAGGGAAAAAATCCAGCGTTTGATTTTTTTAAATATTGAGTTTGAGCTATCTGTGAGATATCCAAGTAGGCAACTGAAAAATGCTCCTGCAGAGAACGCACATCTGTGACCAGCAGAGAGGTGGTCTGAGCCCATCGACCCAGCATGGGAGGGGACGAGTCTGCCAAGGAGACCGACGAGACCGTCAAGGAGGTGAGAGAGCGTGTTGTCACAGAAGACAAGAAAGGAGCTTGCTTCAAAAGCAGGAAGTGGTGATTTTGTTGCGTGCTGCTGGGAAGTCAAATAAGGTAAGAAGTGATCGACATTGGTATAGACAAGCAGGGCTGAGAGGTGGCACGGAGGCTCCCACAACTGAAGCGGCGCTGGTCAGGGGAGGCGCCAGTGGTCTGTCCCTTTCCCTAAGCCCAGGCCCTGCCCTCCGCTGTTCGTGGGGCTCCATCCTCCCCTGGACTGGCCCATCACTGTCCAGCAGAGAGCCTGGCTCATAGCCACTCCACAGCCGTTCGATGAGTGCGTAACAGCTGCTCGTCTCTTCTTTGATCACTTGGGGACAATAGTGTGGCAAATGGCCCTGTCTCTCCCCTTTCCATCCAGGCAGTGGGTCTTGTACACGTACGGGGTGACATGGGTTGGGGGTGTGAGGTGTAGCCAGGGGGTGGTGTGAAGAACCTCCCAGACTCCTGGAGTCCCCAGCTCTGTTCTGTCTCCTATAACTGTTATCTCCTTCCAAAAAACGGCAATGAGCAAAACTCTGGCTGGAGGATCCCTCGGCACAGACAGGGAGGGCCCGCAGGTCAGGAGGGTGTTGTGCTCCTGCCCCAGACCCCCGGCCAGCTACGAGCTTCTATCTGCTGCGCCCCCTGCCCCCTCCTGGGGTTCCCTCCCTAGCCTGTCCTCCTCCCCAGGGCCCAGAGGACACAGCCCCCGACCTGGCCCACGGGCACACAGCACTGCCAGGCAGCCCCTCCTGCCTGCCTTGAGGTGAGCTTCCTGTTTGCCCGCAGAGGAAGCACTCGGCACAGGTGCCAGGCGGCTTCTATGCTCTGAGCACAGAAAGGGGAGTGGAGCCCACCTTTCCAGAGAGGATCCCTGGGGATTTCAGCACACAGTCTGCCACTCCCGGGATGCAAAGGGGACAGAGGAGGCAGGTACAAAGGTAGGGAGCGGGCACTTGACTTATAACCACCCTTTCCTGGGCATCTCTATATGCTGACACGCACGGCCGCCCTCCCCAGGCACCATCTCCAGTCCCTAGGGTCTGGGGGGTGGTGAGGGGCATCATTATCCCCACACTACAGAACGGATGAGGACTCGGAGGGTCAGAGCAGTTGCTCAGGCTCCCACAGGCAGTAAATGTAAAGCTGGGATCTTGACCCAGGACTGTGGAAGCCCACAGCCACCCCTTCTGCTGCACCCTGTTACCACCCACATGCTGCAGATAGGAAAACCCAGGCCCAGAGCAGGCCTCCTTCCCAAGCAAGCACAGCTCCTGCCGGCGTGAGCCTGACTCACGTCTCCCAACTCAAAGCTTATAAAAACTCTTGAGCTAATGGAGCTTAAATACTTCTGGGACACCAGCCACTGGGCAGGGTGTGTGGAGAGGCCTGAAGCACCTCACTGGGTTCCCATGTCCCTGAACGTGTCTCCATAAAAGTTTTCTCCTTTAGGGAAGCCCGGGAGTAAGGCAGCCGCACGCTCCTTTCTCCAGAAAAGGCCCCATCCCCTCCCAGCCTGGGCCCCTCCACATTCCTCTGCCCAGGAGACGTTCACAGTGTGCCAGCCGGCTCGACTGCGGGCTCCCGGATCAGACCAGGGAGCTGGGAGGTACGGCTGAGCCAGGGCTTGCAATGACTGAGCACATGGCAGGGGCCAGAGGTGTCCCGTCCCTGATGCCTGTGATCTCAGAACTGGAGGGAGAAGTCTCTTAGAGGCAGGACACAGAGGAAAGGGAGAACAGTCCAGTGGTAACATCACCGACCTCCCAACACACACCATCCATGTTTGCCAGTGCTGCCCTCCGCATCGGGGAGGAGGGCAGGAAGTGATTAGCTTCTATCTCTGCATGTGCCTCACCAATCCCGTGGTGGGTACAGCAACCTTACTGCCCCTACCCTGCCTGTGGCCAGTCACATGAAACACACTGATTGCGGACAGCTGTCTAGGGAGGGATGGGGTCCCCCAGATCACAGCTCCCGGGCTCTTGCCCACCCCAGCACGAAAGTCCACCCTACTCTTGCTCCCCCAAGGCTGCCCTCCTCAGCTCTCTCCCAATTCCGTGCTTTTTAGATAAGCACTTTCTCTGCAGCCACTTGTCACGGGTCTGTCCCTCTCTCGTGAGCAGTGAATTGGGTTCTACGTTCACCCTCTGTCCTCCAGACCCCTTGGCACCAGGAGGCACCCACAAGACTTCTGCTAAAACACATGTGCACATAGTTACTATAATGGCAAAAATGCTCAGAACCTCCACATCCACAATAGGGGATCGGATAAATCGATTACGGTACAGCCACATAGCCATATGATGACCCTTTAGCTACCTTGTGTTTGAAGAGTACCTAATGAAGTGGAAAGATGCTCACAGCATACTATTAAGAAAGAAAACTGTTCGTATATTCAGTATGATTTCAATTTTTTAAAAACTTGTTTGTGTGTTTAGGCAATAAGACAGTAAAACGTTGATTGATGGTAGCTATCTATGCCTGATAACAGTATACATGATTTTAATTTCTTTTTTTTCTTTTTTACTCATTTTGTATATTTGGGTAGACTTTCTTTATGTTTGGTATGTATGTAATTTTTTCTTTTCTTTTTTTTTTTTTTGAGACAGGATCTCACTCTGTTGCCCGGGCTAGAGTGCCGTGGCATCAGCCTAGCTCACAGCAACCTCAGACTCCTGGGCTCAAGCAATCCTACTGCCTCAGCCTCCCGAGTAGCTGGGACTACAGGCACCCGCCACCATGCCTGGCTAATTTTTTTTTTTCTATATGTATATTTTAATTGTCCAGCTAATTTCTTTCTATTTTTAGTAGAGATGGGATTTCACTCTTGCTCAGGCTGGTCTCGAACTCCGGAGCTCAAACGGTCCTCCTGCCTCAGCCTCCCAGAGTGCTAGGATTACAGGCGTGAGCCACCGCGCCTGGCCTGTATGTAATTTTTTAAAATAAATATTTATCATGTTTATCATCCACAAGAATCATAAAGGTATTAGCAAATTAAATTTGTTGGATTAAATAATGATTGAGTTTCTCTGCTCATTTTAAAGACTGGGAGATCCTCTGACAACCTCTGCTCCCCCATTGCCGGTGGAGGCTGAGAATTACCGAGGTGCAGGCTTGAGAGGGTCTGCCCAGGTGTTTATGGTTTTCGACCCTCACCAACACCACCTCTCAAATAGTTGTCAGGTTGCCAGTAGGACGTCTCTCTCTTTTTTTTTGTTTTAGAGACAGGCTGGAGTGCATCATAGCTCACTGCAGCCTCGAACTCCTAGACTCAAGTGATCCTCCTGCCTCAGCTTCCCAAGTAGCTGGGACCACAGGTGTGTGCCAACATGTCTGGCTAATTTTTTTAAATTTTTTTTGTAGAGACAGGGTCTCGCTATGGCCAACGTGACCTCTCTGATGCAGGTGTGGGGACCCACTTGGAACCCCGGAGTTGGTACGAAGATTAAGGTGAAGACATTTGAGATTCACAGATGTAGAAAAAAACCTTCTCGGAGCTTCCCTTATATGACTAAAAGCAGTAACTTTTGGGAAATAAGGCTGCCATAAATTCCTTCTTCAGGGCAGATCTACTCCCAGAAGGGAGAACAGGAATAAAACCCATCCCAAATCCCTTCTCCAGGAGAGTTTTCTGGCCCTGAAGGAGACAAAAGCACTACTCATACCAATATAGACAAACGTTATCATAAATTTTATCTCTCATTTGTTCTCCTAAAATAACATCTGTTTTTCCTAAAGAAACTCATTTGTTCTTCCCATGGAAGACTTTTTCTGCCCCCTCCCTTTCCCCTCCTAAGTTATGTATATAAGCCTCATCTTTAACCATTTAACAAACCAGATACTCTTTTTGTTGGCTCCCACATGCATGTGAATAAACCCTTTTCTTCTATTAATCTGTCTTTTGTCAGTTTAATTCACAGGTTCCAGTCACTAAACCTAAGAGGGCAGAGGAAAAGGGCTTTTTCCTCCCCTATGTAGGGTAGGGAGGAAGCATCTGCCCCAAGATTACCTTCTCCATGAACCCACAAATCTAAGGCTGTGTTTGCCTACGTGGGTATGTGGTACGTATAATGAACATCTCTAATAGCTGAGCATTTACTTGAATATGCATTAGAAAAAAATATAACTGGTGCAGCAAACCTGTGATTTATAGATGTTATTGCTTAGGAACACACTAAAGTAGATAATGCCTACTTTCGGTTGTTTTTTAAGTATGTGTATTCAAAGAAAAATAGTCAATAAATAATATTATAGGCATAAAACTGTTATGTCAAAAATAAGTGAGCAGACACTTTGTACAGCTGGATCTGACCTTTCCTGCATTACTCCTTTGGAGAGAGAACTGAAAGTCTTCCTTATAATGCTCACTGCATAGGAATTCAGGTGTGTATGAGTAGCAGGAAAGCAAAGCTCTGGCATTAAACAGAGAACAGGCATGCTTGATGAGGTGAAGAAGGAAGACACGCTCAGAGCAGGACATTTCCCAGGCCACCCAAAGGGTCATGTATTCTCCTGGAGGTGCCCACACTTAGTCCTGCCCTTAGCAACACAGCCCTGTGCCTTCCAGTGCCCTCTGCAGCAGCAGGGGCCAATCCATGCTCTATCCATCGTCACTCTCAGGGGACGAAGGCGCAGCCTGGCTTGCCAGCTGCCAGCAGAAACAGTGCTGGGGCCTCTGAGCGCATGTCTGGAAAGGAGAGCCTGCACACCTGAGCTTCTGGGGCCATTTCCCTTCTCTCTGTCTCAATACTTCTTCTTCCTCTTTTTTTTTTTTTTTTTCCACTTTCTTCTTTTAGACAGAGTCTCACTCTGTTGCCCAGGTTGAAGTGCAGTGGCATCATCATAGCCCACTGTAACATGGAACTCCTGGGCTAAAGTGATCCTCCTGCCTCAGCCTCCCAAGTAACTAGTACTACAGGCATACTCCACCACACCTAGCTAATTTTTAAGGTTTTTGCAGAGATGGGGTCTCTCTGTGTTGCCCAGGCTAGTCTCGAACTTTTAGCCTCAAATGATCCTCCTTCCTCACCCTCCCAAGTGCTGGGATTACAGGCGTGAGCCACTGCACATGGGCTGTCTCAGTACTTCTATGCATCCTCTGAGGCTACACTGAGAGCCTCTAGGAAGGCAAGGATTGCTCCGTAAGCCTTGTTGTATATAACCATCCTCCACCCCACCCCTGCCCAGGCTGTACAGCAGCACTGAGTCCACACTGAGAGGATGCTTTCCTGAGGTCATCTAGCCAGGAGAGGGCAGAGTTCAAAAATGCACCCAGTCTCTTTGGCTGGTTCAGCCTGTCTATCCACTACTCTCTGTATCCCTGCCCTACGCTCTATTCTCGCTGGGCTTCTCTCACCCTCACTCTCTTCCGGGGAGACCTCACCTACTCCCACATGTTCACCTCTCACCTACTCACTGAAGGTTCACAAACCCCTCTCCAGCCCAGTGTCCTAACTGCCAGCAGGAATCCTCTAGCCGGACGTGCAGCAGGACATCAGACTTCGCAGGCCGCCCATGCACCCAAGAGCACCTCCCCCTGCCTGTGCCCACACCTGCCCCGCCCAGGTCCTGCCTGTTGACCAGCACCACATCTGCCGGCTTCCCAAGTCAGCAGCCGTGGCAAGAGCCCGGGCCCCACTGCTCCACCCACACACAGAGCCCCTCCTCTCTTACCTGGAGGCCTGCAGTGACGACCTGCCCCTCACAGTTCATGCCTTCAGTCCACCCTACTTCTCTGCCAAGAGGTCACTCCTACCCTGGAAAATCTTTATCGACCCGACACACTCATCCCCAACACTGCCCCCACCCCGTGGCTTTAGGGAAAGTCCAATCCTGGCATCTGAGACCTCTCCAGCCTCTCCTATGGCCAGACACCCTCCATGCCCTGAGCTATGGCCCCAGCAGGCTACGGGGCCTTCCCTAAACCTTCCTGGCGTGTCCACGTGTCCCCGTGGTCAGCTCCATTCCTTCCCATCCTCCTTTCCATCTATCCAATCCTCTTCATCCTTCAAGGCTCACCCCATAAGGCTACTTCTCCACACAACCTTTGGAGAGCAATCCAGTAAGAATCAACTGTTACAGTGTACGCACGTAACAAAAATATTTGCACCCCCTTAATATTTTGACATCTAAATAAATAAATAAATAATTTTTAAAAATAGGGATAAAATCATAAAAAAATAAACTTTTATGATAATTCCGTAACTCCAGCTATGGAGTACAGTGCTGCAATCAGAAGGAACAAACCAAGTAAATACATCTCAGCCCGACATATCTTTAAAAAAGTAGCACTAGTTTTAAAAAGTAAGAAAAAGATATTACAAAAAGAAAAAGATCATGATTTATAGCACAATGCAATTTGTGTAAGTTTAAAATGCATATACAAACCAACACCATATATCTTTCTAGACTACATCGAGATCCAAGGTAAATCTACCACTAATATACCAGAGCGGATGCTGCACATGAAGATAGCGCAAGGTGGCAGGCGTGAGGGGCAGCCGTTGGGACGAGGAATGAAGGATGAAGAGGAAACAATAAGACCCTTTATGATTCAATGACAAAAATGAAAAAAATTCTAATTTAAAACACAGACCAGGGACGTGAACAATCCACAGAAAGACAAATAGCTTAAAACATATGTAGGACTCATGACACCATTCACTAGAAAGAAATGCCTATTAAAACTACAGTGTGATGACAGTTTTTCAACTGTCAAATTGGCTAAAACAAAAAGCTGATGACATGCAGAGTTGGTGGAGCTGAGGGGAGACCAGCACTCTGGTAATCGCAAGGTGACAAGCACCTCTGGATGGCAGGCCAGAAGCATCCACCAAAATCTCAAATACACGTAACTTTTGAGCCACATTTATGAATTTCTCCTGCTGAAACAGTCACAGAAGTGAGAGATTATATAGGTGCAAGTATGCTTAATGCGTTACTGTCTATCACAGCACACAAACAAAAACAGGGAAGACATCCTAGAAGCCCACAGTGCCTTGGCTAGGTCGACATGGTACACCCACTCGACGAGACACAGTATTACACATTTACTTAAAGGGAGGAATTCCACCTGTATTTCTTAAAGCATAATAAATGTTAAGTATGTTAAGTTAAAAAAAAAAAGGTATATACCTGAGTGAAAAAAGAGGAAAAGGAATGTATACATACATCTTGTTTACAATTAGAATATGTCTCTCTGGAAGCATTCTCGAGAAAGTGCCTCATGGAGGAGAACTGGAGATCGGAGGACTGGAGAGGGAGGGACCTTTTTCACTGTGTTTGCTAAGAGCCGTTTGAATTAAGATTTTTAACACATGTATCACCTATAAAAATATTTCTAACCTGCACAAGTGCTATCTCAAGAAGGAGAGAAGTGCAATGTGCTCATACTCCGCTGTCCTCTCTCTAGCCACCTGGTCGTCATGCACCACGGAGCCCTCTCCACTGCGGACAAAGCCTGGTCCACCCCTGGCCACGTCTCCTGGGGCCCCACTTCAACCCCACAGGCCGGCTCACCGTGCTCCTAGGACGGCACTGAGCTTATGCCCACCTGCTGCTCCGCCATCACCCCTATCTCCTGTGTGAACATCAAGGGGACCAAATGTGATGCCAACTGCTCCAGACCACGGCTCCTCGCCCTTGGCTCGTGATGCAGGTGGCCCAGCTTGGACTGGCCTGGGAGTGGAGAGGAGAGTGATGGGGACAGGGCTGACATCCAAGAAGGGTGGATGCAAGGTGACAGCCAAGGGCTCCAACACCCCGCGGGGAAACGGACCCTGAGCATGAGGCTGGGCCCCGGCACTGGGGCAGAGCTGACTGGACCTGACTCGCTGGCCTAGTGCACCCTGCATAGTCTTCACCCTGCCCCGGCGTCCTCCCTGCAGCTTGGGACCGGCATTTGTGGGAATTGGTCACAAGGCCTCAACTATTTTATAAAGTGACCAGTTTCATTTGCCAACTCTGTGCTTCTTCAAAAGCTGGGGCAGCAGACGAGCTTCGCAGTTTGGGCCCAAGGTGGGGTCTCTGACATCACTATAGCATAGCGTTAAGAGCACTTGGCTCAAAAACAGCACCACCTGATGGCGAATTCTGGTCTTCATTTATTAGCCATGTAACTAATGCAAAAAAGTTGAAGCCATGCAACTTTCTTACTCTCTCTAGGCCTCGGTGTTGTCATCCACAAAGGGGGATCATAACAGTATATACCTCATAGACTGGCTGTGAGGACTGTTTGTGTTATTATTGAACATAAGGTACCCAGAGGAGGGCCTCGCGTACAGTACATGCTCAATAAACGCCAATTATTATATGCCCGCCTGTTTTTTTTTTAAGCCTGCTAATGAGATCACCTAATTAAGGGTAAAAACACAGATTATTGGAATTTTCCCAGAAGGCAAGTTTGTCTCCTCATCTCCAGTTCCCAGGGTCTTTACTGATTTGAAAACCTCAGGGTCTGCCTCTCACTTTAGTCCTTTCTGTGTGGGTCCCTGATGTTTTGAGGGATGAGGGGTGTGAGTACAAAAGTAAGTGATACCTCTTCTGCCAAAAGACACACTCTCCATCTCTGGTGATCTCCTCTTGCCTGCTTGGTGTAAACCATTAGGCCTGACCCGAGTTTCACTGAGAGTTTTTAAGGACTTCCTGCCACAGCAGCTGGGGACACTGCTGTCTTGGATGCCTGTGGTCAACAGGTTGAGCCCCACCCCTGCAAAGGAGAGTCTCCGAGATGTCTGCTTAGCCCCCAGAGACATCCTGGTCTCCCCCTAGTTGCTTCAGCATGCCTAGCACACTGATGCTTTGCTTGTGCCACAGGACCTTTGCACTTGCTGTTCCTTCTGCCTGGAATGTTCTTCCCCCCCTCAATAGTCACATGGTTGCATCCTGTCTTCATTTAGTCTCTACTCAAATTTCATCCTCAGCACACCCTATCCTGACTACTGTATGAACACAGCAGCTCCTATAACCTTCTAACCCTTTAAGCTGCTTTGCTTTTCTTCATAGCATTGATCTTACGTGACATTAACATTGTTGTTGATTATTGTTCATTTCTCCCATCAGAAAATAAGCTCTGTGAAAGGAAGGACTGTCTTGTTCACTGATGTATCTGTCCTGAAAATTTGGAATAGTGCCTGGAACATACAGGCCCTCAATAAATGTTTGTTGACTAAATATACAAATGAGTTCCAGCCTGAGCAAGAGCGAGACCTCATCTCTACCAAAAATAGAAAGAAATTAATTGGACAGCTAAAAATACATATAGCAAAAATTAGCCGGGCATGGTGGCACATGCCTGTAGTCCCAGCTACTTGGGAGGCTGAGG
>CAUYSK010072799.1:0-14533 GCA_963575035.1 Avahi laniger
GAGATACAAACAAAAAAAGTTCTGGCAATTGAAAGAAATGTGAAAGCTATGAAAATTTTCAGTATTTTGCTATAATCTTTATTTAAGTGGTCAATTAAAATATTTCCACCCAAATAAATATGGAATTTCTTTCCCTGATAATTTACTGACATTTCTTTTTTGAAGTTGCTGACATTTAACTATCAGAAGAGCTATTAAGAAAGGTCTTAGCCATAATAGGGAATTCAACTTTTTTTTCAAGGAAGCTTAAAAGAAAGTATCTTTGTATTTGAGCAATTCTGGAAGAGCTTGACTTCTCTGACAATGTAACTGCAAAGGAACTTGAGTCAAAACACATGAGAAAAGAAAAGATGCTCAAGATATTTCAAGTCTACAATTATTTGCTGAACACATGCTAAGTGCCAGGAAATATGTTAAGCTCTCCAGGGAAACAGACTCAGCCTTTATTTGGGATATCAGTGGGTTATGGTCCAGGATAAGACATTAAGCTATAACTTTATGATAAGCAGCATAGAAGAGGTATGGAAAAAATGCTATGAAATTCAAAAGAGGGAGAAATTATGCAAATGAGGAAATTTATTGATAAAAGTGGCGTGGTACTAAGCAAAGAAAACTAAATTAAGTAACTTAGCATTTGCAGAACTCCTGGTTCTGCCAATAATTTGGTGATAGAACTTGAGCAAGTCACTACCTACACCTCTTAGGCTTCACTTTGCCTCCCGTCATTAAAAAGGAGACTTAGACTACATAGCCCTTCCAGTAATTGCAGTCTACAAACAAATTCAGGCATTGAATTAAACTATCCTCTGAACTGGAGGTACAGCAATAGAATGCAAATTTTCTATTGTGCCATTTGAATCCATTTGACCTCTTAGATGTTTGTCAACCAAGAGATTCAAAAACAACAAACCAAATAGCTACACAGAATTTGATATTTTCATTATAATTTATATGACTATAATTTACTGGCTATATTACATGTCATTTTATCATGAAGGCTGGAGTACCCCTATAATATCCACAAGGGACATATGATGGCAGGCAGGTAACTAGGGTAGATTTTCACCAGGGCTCTTCCTTCATTCTATGGCACAGAAAGTACAAGGTAATTACAGGTCCAGTACCCATTGTTTGATACTGGTCCTGTTTGTAAGAAAAGTGAGAACCTGATTTCCCATTAGAAATGGTCCCAGTATATATTTCCAAAGTTACACTCTTTTTCAAATATTTATTTTGTAAATTATCATTGGCCAATCTTGCATTACTAAATCAAAATCTCCAGGGAGAATACTGGGAATCTATTTTTAATAACAAATAATTTTGAAGATCAGGCAAGTCAGGAAACTCTTGATATCAGAACATCCAATCTATTCGTTTTTCACCACAAATGTCCTGCTTCTTTCTTCCCTTTTGTGTGTTTCTTCTGCCTGCAGTGTGCTTCTCCTGTCTCTGGCTGATGACATATATTTACCTATCCTTCAAGATACAACTCAAATACTACCTGATCCCATGACCCTCCTTCCCAGGAAAGTGCTTTGAACCTCCCATAGTCCTTGTACTTTCTTTAATCATATAAATTATACACATATATTTCCTATATACTCTATTAGACTATGAGCTCTTAGAGATCAGAGGAGTCTAATTCATTCATTCATTTATGAGTTCATTCATTCAACAAATATTTATTAGGAACCTATCACATACCAGGCACTGCTCTAGGCACTGGTAGCACAGCAATGAACAAGACAAAAGTTCTCTATTTTTCTGAACAGTCTAGCAGAGATGCTGCCAAACGGTGGTCCACAGACCAAATCCAGCTTGCTGTATTTTTTTGTAAATAACTTTCTATTGGAACATATCCATGCTCAGTTGTTTACATATTGTCTGTGCCAGAGTCTTCAGCATTTTACATATTGTCTGAGAGAAGAGAAAGTAGCTGCAACAGAGACCTTATGGACCATAAATGCTAAAATATTTACCATCTATCCCTTTACAGGAAAAGTTTGCTGACCCCTGTTCTAGTGTATCCTTCCCATAGAGCACAATGCCAGTAGATAGTTAATAAGTGCTTAAAGGATAACATGAAGATTACAAGTAAGAATAAAATCATATAAGGCAAGTCCTATAGCAGAGCTTCTTTTACTTGTCTCCGTCTTCATTCTTAATTATGCCAAAGCTAATTCCCACCCAGAATAGAATGTTGCTAGCAACTACAGTTTAGCATGATAAAAAGGGAGGGAGCAAGCTTCCAAACCTATGGAAAAGTTAAGAACTAAATGAATTTGCTGTGATTTCAGAAGTCAGCTATTTTGGGCCCATTTGTGATCATTACAGCTAGCCTGGCAAAATATATTACTATAGCTGTCTTTTCTGGCTTTTTAGAGCTTACAAAAGTTTGGGAAGAGTTAGTGTTTCACTGGTTTGTTTGCCACAAGATGTATCTTGTGGAAAAGACCTTTGTGTCTTTTGGATCAAGCTGACAGGTAAAACTCCGATTAGGTTAAACACAAACACACAGCAAGCAACATGTGAGGAAAATCCCATTCTGTCAAATACCAAAGTTAAGTTTATAAATTTGATCTTATATACATATCCTAAGGGCTGTCTTCTTTATTTTGTCCATATAAAAACCCTCTCTTCCCCCAAGAAAAGAGCTGGAAAGTGTGCTATTTGCAGGAGGCTGAGTTACCATAAAATTTAAAGAGGAGAGCTGATATACAGCTAAGGTTTTATAAGTGAGTCCTCTGCACTGTTCCCATGTGGTTTACTGCACAGAGTAACAGTTTTAGAGTCAAGACTCTATTCTACAAAAGCTATGCCACTCATTAGCCAGGTAACCTTGGCCAAATCATTTAGCCTCTCTGAGTCTCTGCTTCTCACCTAATGAATGCGAATAATCAGAATTACGTCACAGAGCTGATGTGAGAATTAATAAGGGCAGAGCAACTTTCTTGGAATAAGGAGAAAACTTGCTTTCAACAATAATTGGTTCTTTTTCTTCCATTTTTTTCAATACCAAAAGCTACCCCTACACCTAAAAAATACCTTTATTATGATGTATCTAAACTCCCCGAAAATGTTACAGTATGGTTTTTTGAAAGTCAATAAATTTGGAGACAATGGCATTTGTACCTGACTCTTCCTTAGTCTGACTTTAGGAAAACTCTTTTTATTTCTTAACTTACCACTCAGAAGCTATACAAGAGGTCTTGTTTATTCTATGTCTTGATGACATAGAATAAACTATTGAAATATAATATTACCTAAAAGGCATTACATTAAGAACATCCTGATGAGCATTATAGAATGGGTAATCAGGTCAGTTCTGAACATTTTTCCTGATTTTGAAGTGAAACAAATATGGCTGAGTTCTAGTCATTTTCCCTTTCTGGTTTTTGTGACCTTTGGCCCCCGTGATCTTCCGTGTAAAATGCAACAGAGGAATTCATATGCTCCCATCAGAAGTCTGCCTTCACTTTACAGATAGATGGTCAGCAGATGGACACGGATGGGCAAATGGGCAGATATGAATGGTGGATGAAGAGATACAAATGAGACAGGGGTAACAGCCAGAGATGGTTAGTTAGATGGAGGGATGACTGGATAAAGAGCCAGGAGGGAGGATAGGTGGGTGTACAAAAAAACACGTACGGACAGACAGGAGGATGGAACTCAGGCAAATGTGGGAGACGAGATGCTGAGAAGACACATATGCATAAAGAGATGCATAAAGAGAGACAAAAGGATAAATCCATGACAAAAATATCAATCTTAGGATTGAAATATTAGAAAATCCCTTCTCAAAGCCTACTGTTCCTTAAATCTCCATTTCTGAAAATATTCAAATATCTGTTTTTATCATTATGTCATCATATCCAAAAATGTGTTAACTCTTGTATCATGTGTATGTCCAGCAAGAGAAAATTAACACTTTCAGTAAAGCAAATCTATCGCATCCTTCGAAAAAGAGAAAATGAAAAGTCTTCCAGAAGACGTAAGGCAACTTACCTAATGCAGCACATTCATAAGACTAACCAAACTATTTTTCAATGTTTCTTTAATTAATGTTATATTAATTAAGAAAACTTGGGCTAATATATTTTATTATGATCAGAATTTTCTCTAAATTAATAACTCTACAGGTCTAACTTTACCTTGATTGAGAACTTAACTAAAAATACTGCTAAACTCCAGCCCAACACATACTATTTTAAGATGAAATAAAATACTTCAAATTTTTCTACCGTAAAAAAACAAAAAAAGGGAAGAAAAATGGCTAAGTGTCCCTACCTTGTTTTAAAGCAGTTCCCTTCTTGATAAGCAGTTAGCACTTAATTATGGAAACAATGGTCAAATATATCATAATGCATGTAAATATATCACATAATGCACTATTATGCAGTGATTGAAGTTTATATTTTGAAGAATGTTAAATGATATGGAAAGATGTTTACAATATGATATTATGTAAAGAAAACTGAATAAAACTTTATCTCTCTATATTTATACATATACACATATATGCATATATACACAGAAGAAATGCAATCCTCCTTTAAAAAAAGAATAGTTTACATGAGTAAACTAGAACAGTGGTTTCTCTGGATGAAGGACTTATGCGTGATTCAATTTTTCTCATCCTTTTGTGCATTTTAATATTTTAAAATGAATCTGTATAATTTTTATAATCTGAAAAGAGAGGTCTGTTTTATTTTAGGAATAATACAAGTCCCCATGTTAAGACAACAAACAGATATTTTTCCGTTTACAGAGTATTTTCATTTGCATGCGCTCATCTGATCCATTCCAAACTCAGAAGAATGGGTCTGGTGAAGACCCCGTGGGCAGCAGAGTAGCCAAGCCCACAAGGCAGAATGTGAGGCAGGCTGACCCACACAAGGCTTCCTGGGGCCTGACTGCATTCTTCGCAAGGTCCATTTGTTTTTCTCAGGAAAGGAGTTTTGGTTTTCATTTTTTTTCTAAAAGGGATCCAAAACTGTTTTACTTCCCTCTCACCCCAAAGTTCAAACATGCTCGTTATAAACAAAAAACAAATAGCTTACCCTTAATACCATACCTCACAGTGGGAGAGAGATTCTGTTCAAGAATTTCAAAATTTCCTACTCTTGCTACTTTCGTAAATTCATACAGCTAATTACCCTAACGGGACTGGTCCAATCTGTTAAGGGGTATCCAAGCAAAATTTTTAAAAAGACACAGTCTGACCTACAAAGGGGATCAGAGATGAAGATTCAAAAGCTGCTAAAGACGACAAAATCTGAGGGAGAATTAGAGTCAGCATTGAAGAAGCAACACAGCTCAAATTTGGCTGGTCTTGGGATGACTCAACAGTATTGCTGTGACGCTTTCCTGTCCCATTCAGTAGACAGGTTTTTCCATTAGAATTTACTGATGATGTGTTCTCCAGTTAGTTGGTAAGATCAATTCTGTAGTTTTAAAATAAGGAAGAAATGACTGAAACGTTATAAGATGGTCTCCACACAGCACACACAAAAAAGCCCAGGGAGAGTCCAATGCCGTGTGAAGGAAAGCAGGCCTCGCTTCCACCCCAGGGGTTTTCTGCTAAAGAGTTAACTGATTCTGACAAAATCTGGTACACTACTAATGGTGTAAGATTAACCATGTAGAGAATGTATATGGGACCTGGTTAGGACCCGGGGACAAGAAGAGAAGTTGGGTCTTTATGGAAAGGTTGAAGCCTGTAGATAAGACAGAACTTCAAGATTGTCCTTATCATTAGTGGAGCTGAGCTAAAAACTCCTCAGCTCAGTCCTCCCCCCGACCCATGGAAACTTCTAGAATAGAACCCACAGCACATGCATGTAGGAACAAGGCGACTGTTGCTGAGCAGAATAAATATTCATTATGGGAATGAGCCTGAGTATAAAAGAAGCAGACGGTCAGGACCTTGAGCTTCTATTCCCTTACAGCATCATCTAGCTTCCTCTTCAGCTGGAACCACACCTTTCTGTGACCGTCTTGCTCTTTTCATGCCCTGAGTGCATCTTTCTCATCCTGATTAAATTTCTTTTTAACAGCTTTCACTGTAAGCACTGCACACCATAAGTAACTGTTATCAGTAGGTTGTGAGAAGTGCCCATGAGAATTATCTGAGAAGATGTTCAAAATGCAAACACTGTAGTTGACGCCCAAACATTTAGGAATCCAGTGTGGACTGAATGCTGGTAAAACCTTCCTAAGTTAATTTTATCTACAAATTTAGGAGATAACTATTGAGAGCAATCATCAACATTAATATCTAAGACAACCCAAAGGTAAGGAAAGAAACAGGGTAGCTGGGCTAGTGTCCCTAAAACAATCAAGCTTACAGTGAACAAAGGGAGGGGGACAGGAGAGCGGCCAGGATAACAGAGTAGTGTCCACTCTGGACAAGGAAACAGAAAGCTGCTCCCAAGAGAAGAGCAGCATGGCCTGCCCAAGATCTCCAGAAAAGATGATCCACTTAGGAGCCCTGGAGTGAGGCAAACTGGGAAATGTGGGCAGGATTTGGATTTGGAGGAACTGGATTGCAAAGGGTATTCACCTCAGGAAGGCTAACCAAGCAATCTATACAATACATTCAGTCTTGAAAAAAAGATAACAGTGGGTAAATGTAGATAAGCATGTCCTCTATAAATTAATTACTGTGGAAACATTGATAGGCTCCAAAGAAACCTTTACTTGCAGGAAATCTGGCACAGGCCACCAGTTCAAAGATGTATAACCCATCATGGCTAGTGAATTTCTAAAACAAGTCTCTTCAGCCAAAACAAGGTAGAGAGCTTAACTAAGTATTAACCAACCAGATTGTTCTGAATGTCAAAATCAAACCCAACTGAGTTGTCTTGTAAATCTCTATATACAAATCCTATTGTTTCACTTCAATATTAAATCCCCAATATGAAACAAAGGATTTAACTAGCTAATGAAACCTAGCCCCAGTGTCCTTGGATAATGACCTTTGTATTTGTTTATTGTTATTTCATGTGTAAAATGAAAATAATAGATTTTAATTAATGACCTAGGCAGCAGTTGTTCCATAAGGTTCAGTGTTAAAAAATGAAATACCTAGCTCCAATCACTAAATAAACTATTGGCTCACATTTTTAAAACCTAATAGGCAATCCATTGTTTTCTATAAGCAAAATATAGTTCTCAGTTTGTACCATGAATCTATTTAATTCCTGATTTGCAAGAATCCTTTCTGCTTTATTCAAAATTTCAAAAATAGAATTTATCTACTTGATTAGATCCTCCCACCTATGGTATTATTATGGAATTTATGCCTTTACACCTTGGGTTTTTTATTCTATGACATTCTCTGCATGATGTCTGGGAGGAAGACAGAGTCTAAGATTTGCAAGTAATGTCCAACGTTTGACACTGAGGGATGGTTGTTATTTCTGAAGTAGGGGCTGATTATTGCACCATGGACCTTGACAGCATTATGCAAGATCTGTTGACTCAAATCTGAGTTATCTAAGTCCGTCCTTCAATTGGTGTTGCATAAGTAGATTAACCAGCCTGGATTACAGAATGAATTACTTCATTCCCTGCTCAGAAAACTATCCCTCGTTCCTCACTTCCACTATCTGGGCGTGGGCCTGTCCTACCATCCCAGCCTGCCCCTTTTTCCCCTAAAGGAACTATGTTGAGACTGGCACTGGCAGAACATCTCCTTTCTCCCTTGATTTTTTTTCCCTTTCCTTGTTGGCCTCCCTCTACCCCTCTTGTCCTCAGGGGCCGGGCAGGTGAGTTACACAATTACAGAGTTTGGAGAAGGAACTGGGCATATGAAACTTAGCTGCTTCCTCCCAGTCTTTGGGACTTACCTGACTGCTGGAAGCATATACTCCCTGCTCCTTGGGTTAAGAGTTTTACAGGCACAGTCCCCTATGAGAGAGTTGTCATGTGCAGGAGTTATCCGAGAGAAAGAAGGTAAATTTCATTCAGGGGTGCTGTGTTAGCAAGTCCACTAAACTAACAGATCTAAAGTCCATTCCACAACCTAGACATGATTGTCATCTGCCTGACTCCTGCATTCATTTCACCTGGTTTCTAGAGGGATACAAATGGACAGGAGATGGAACAGCAAATGGAGCTGGGAATGAGGCTTGGTTAAGGGAGAGGCTGAATGCAGTGTCAGTTAGCCCCCTCAATCCCCAGCGCATCCTCTGTTCTAACCACACTGAATGGGCAGTACCCTGTGCCTGGGCACATCATGGCTCTGCTTTTGTGCACACTCTTTAATCAGCCTAGAACTACCTACCCTAACCTAGGCTTCTCAGATGCAGCCTACCTCTGGGATCTCTCCAATCCTTAAATCTTCACTTATCTCTATCTCTTTCAAGCCTTTGCTCGTCATCACTCTGTAATTACACAGACAATTTTAAGTCAAATCTCTACAAGGCTCTGAGTTTCTGAATCTTCAAGGACCAAGCCCCATTCCTGTCCAAATCCTCCTTCCCATCCTTCCCCCACTGGATGAAATTAACAAACATTTACTGAGTGTTTACTATGTGCCAGGCATGAAACTAAGAGCATTACATTTATTCTCTTGTTTAATCCTTCCTAGGAATTAGGTTCAGTCAACAATCTCGAGATGGAACAGGGTCTGTGCTCAAAAAGGCTCCTCATTCCAAGCACGCCTTGCTGCCTCTGGTGTAGGGGAGCTTAGAGACTGAGGCCAACCAGCAGATGCGGAAGGAAGTGAAGCTCAGAGAAGTTATGTTCAATTCAAAACTGAGTGTTCTACCTTCACTGCCTTGACCTTCACCTACACTGATCCTGGGTGTAAGGGAAAAAAGAATTCCCACTTAAAAACAAAACAAACATAAGTAGATTAATAAAATGTGTAGATTAATAAAATATAGTATATGTATACCATGGAGTACCAGTTAGCAATAAAAAAAATAGTGACCTAATATCTCTTGTATTAACCTGGATGGAATTGGAGACCATTCTTCTAAGTGAAGTATCACAAGAAAGGAAAAACAAACACCACATGTACTCTCCATTACATTGAAACTAATCGATCAACACTTATGTGCACATATGGAAATAACACTCATCAGAAATCAAGCAGGTGGGAGGGGGGCGGAGAGGATAAGGAAATTCATACCTAACAGGTATAATGCACACTATCTAGGGGATGGGGACACTTACAACTTTGACTCAAATGGTACAAAAGCAATTTATGTAACCAAAACGTTTGTACTCACGTATTCTGAAATAAAATTAAAAAAATAAAAAACAGGAAGATGGAGAAAATAAAAGTCCAAATGGTCACTGCTCCACAAAGGGCCTAATTGCTCAATGCGAACAAGTCTCCCCATACTCAATACTCGCTCTGAAAACAGAGGTCTGGATGACTGTGGTTTTGTCACTAGATGAATAACAAGCCTCGAAGATTGCTCGAATTACAAGGCCCAGACCAGATCCACTCAAATATAGCTGGAAGCTTTCTAGTAACTCTAACTGTGCATGGGGAATGAGTACTCAGAGAAGTGAGTCACTTACTGGAATCTGTGCTGCCTGCATTACTCAGCTGATATTAATACACCCACATGTTCATTAAAGTTTAATTGGAGTTCATGTGAATTGGTTTCACCGGATATTTAATCAAAGAGAACTGTTTGTGTATGAACTGTTCCAATACAGAGCTAGAAAGCACAACTCTCCTCCAGCCTCTACGCAGGTCCACTGGCTGCTCTTTTAACTCAGTTGACACAATAAGTGAATCAGAGAGGGTGAGACAATGATCTTGAAGGAGGAAGGGAGAAAAGCCGTCTAGATTTAAACACAAAACAACAGTAAATGAAAAATCCTTTGTGAGATGCTAGCCACTGTTCTCTAACCCATCAGCTATAGCCAGAAACCAGCCAGGACGCAAATGTCATCTCCTAAATAGGAACTTGTTCCTTCTAGTTTCTTTCTGGGGTTCATTATCAAAGCTGCAGGTCTCCTTTTTTCCCTGGGCACCTGTCTCCCAGCCGTACATCTTTATTTTTAAAATGGGTGGGTAAGGAAATTAACCATCATTCAACATAATCACACATTTCTCAAGTGCTGACAAGCAAACCATGAACACAATCCCAAACGCCTATTTATACAATCAGGGCTGTCAGAACCCTGTTATTTCTTATTGGATATCTCACTAATCAACATTTCAGGAAGTATAAATTTTTAAAGCTCCTGAAAAAAATTGTGCATAAAGTTAGATGGAAATATATTTCAAGTTCAGTGGCTGTAGTGTTATCAGTTTTTTCTTAAGTGTGTTCATCATTGTTAGGTATACACAACTTCTTTGCCCAAAACAAATCAAGATGAGTTAAAAACCTGGTACTTTTTGAACCCTTGAAGCAACCCTCAGGAACTGTAGATTGAAGGGCAATCTACGTTTTTTAACAGCTTTATTGAGATACAATTCGCATGCAAAACAATTCACCGATTTAAAGTATACATCTCTGTTTTTAGTACATTCACAAGGTTGTACAACAATCAGTACAACATAATTTAAGATTTTCAGCAACTCAAAAAGAAACTCATATTCATTAGCAGTTACTCCCTATCCCCTACTCCAACCCTGCCAGCAACCACTAATCTATCTTCTATCTCTATAGACTCTATAAAATGTGCCTGTTGTGGACTTTTCATATAAAAGGAATCATATAATATATGATCTTCTGTAACTAGCTTCTTCCACTTACCATAATGAATTCAAGGTTCACCCATGTACTAACATATATCAGTACTTTATTCCTTTTTGTTGCCTACCAATATTCCACTTTATGGTTATACCACATTTTGCTTATTCATTCAGCAATTTACTTTTTAAAAAAATAATCCTCCATCTACCAAATTACTTAGCTCTCAATTTGGCAAATATTCTGCTTATTCCTTCGATGACCCCTTCATGATTATCCCATCACATGCGTGAAGAAAGTGAGGGCTATGTCAGGGACTTCTGAAAGGTAAGAAGACATGCCAGAGCCTAGTAGCCTAAGCCATTCTACAGGCAGAACTCGTCAGGATGGTTCATAAGCGCATCGTTTGCGGTTACAAAGAGCTCTTACCGACACCATATAGCTAGACAATGGGCTCCCTATTAGGAGCCATGGCACAGTGTTCCAAGCAAGCAGGCTGGGCATACACTGAAGGCTCAACATTCAAAAACCATTTCTCTCTCAAGGAAAACTACCTTTTCAGCTTCTTTAGATATGAAACCCAACTACTTAGCAATAAGCACCTACAAGGCACCATGGACTAATTAATAAGATATGACACCAGTCCTCCAGGAGTTCAAAACCTAACAGAAGAGACACACAAAGAACAAGTCAATGCCAGATTAAACAGAATTAAGAATGTGAGAGAAACTCAGAGAAGGGAATCTGCCATTTGTTGTGACTCACTTGCCATGCTACTAATTTCATTTCTAACCTTGATTGTAGAGCTGGAGCTAATTATTGCATGGAAACATAGATGGCACATGGACTTCCGTGGGGCTAGAAAAACTATAGCTATGTGTGTCCTGAAAAAGTACAAGTTGATCTGTATTTGTGGCATAAATCACACTAATACAATTACCAGACGATGGAGACCTCAAAGGAAACCATCGAAGATGGAAAGTCATGGGGTCAAGTGGCTCATCTGTTCTAAAAGGAAAACTTTGTGCCTCCTTCTAAAGCAGGTATTTCAAAACACTGTCAGGAAGTTGGCAATTCACCGAGAAGCTGCCAACTAGGAAACCATGTAGTGTGAAGGAAAGACATAGGTTTCCAAAACATACATCACCTGACCCATACTCCGGTACGTGACGCTAATAATACAGCAATGGGCTTATTTTATGCCATGTGTCTAAGAGACTCAAAGGCATTTGCCTAAGAGAATTTAATCCTTCTCGCCTCCTAAGCAAGCACAGGGCAGACTCCTAAGTCATTAGGACACTTAAGTGCACCTTCCATTCCTCTGTTCCGATTCTGAGGACGTGCTGGGCTTCCAGATAAAGGCACTTTGCAATCAGAACCAGATGTCTGAGTCATGCTTCTGTTTTTTGGAGTGTAGAGATAGAGACCTCTTTAGACCTGACTCATGAAACAGATTAGGTTTTCAAGCAAACCAAAAATAATTGATATGCTTAATGAATTTATTTTACTTAAAATTTCTACCAGCATGAAACCTTCTGTAATGTGCCCATCCAGTTTGTGCATCAGTACAAGTGTTCCTCTTTAAATTCATATAGCAACTTTGCACATCCTGTTTCCTAATTACTTCATACAAAAAAGGAATTTTACCTTCACTTCTGTCGTTCATTAAAGCAAGGTTCAGGAAATACTTTGACATTTGATTTTTGAAAAACACATGCTGGTTAAACGGAAGGTCCTAGAGATTCATCGCTGTTTATACTTGGGGAGAAACAAGTTAGCATCAAATCATAGCTAAACTTTTTAGCTTATCTTTTTAAAGAAGAAAAGTAAAAGAGCGTATTTTTAAGATATATTACAATGCTATATAACCTGGAGAGGTTTTGGTAAGAATGATCTCATTGCACTCAAATCGGGGTGGTGGAGCAGAAACCACCCCAGAGTCAAATCTTCTGGGTTTTCATCCATCACTGCTTTAAGACAACTCACTTCGCCTCTCTGAACTTCGGTTACAGTATATCTAAAAAGGGAATAATGATAAGCCATGCCTTGTCTACCTCACAGGGATGCTGTAAGACACACATAAGAAAATGTGTATTTAAGTGTTCTGAAAACTACAAAGGCCCCCACATAATGTATCATTTTAATTGTCCTTTCCTATAAAGATATTTTTAATGACATGAAAGAACACTTTTGCTTTTCTGTTTCTATTTCAAACAGCCCAGAGAAATACCCCCAAATTAACACTACCAATTCTAGGAAGCTTCACACATGTGTGCACACACATGCTTTGTAAAAATAATTATTGTTTAGGACAATAAGCCCAAGAAAGCACAAGATCCTGAAGAATCTTTCATCTTAGAGTTCACATCAGGAACACATCTTTAAAATTTAGTGTCTTTCAGTGTATTCTTACCCTTTGAAGGTAGGTGAAATACATATGTTAGACTGTATTACCTTTCACAAAGTGATATGCCAAAATTCCCACCCACTTCCTTCTAGTGCTAGAGAAATGATCCAAGGAAGAGGTGGCCGCATTGTATCAATGCTTTCTATAGAGAAGGGGAATGGAAGACAGCTTTGAGGACAGGACCCAAGCTTGTACGGACTAAGGAAAGGCAGAACTTGCCAGGAAGACACAGAAAAAATACCACCCCACAAGTCACCTTTGACCAGCAAACAGACCCTAGGCAGCCACATGCCAAGTTTCCACAAGGGAATCTTATCGAGGATGTGGATGCACTCCATTCCCCAGGCTCTCCATCATCTGAAGTTAACTCTCAACCACCATCTGTAGATAAGCAAAGGTCAAGGGCAGGGAAGGCAAGAAGTTTTCCAAGGTCATTAGTGGCGGTGTAAATATAATACAACTCCTATGTTCTAGGCTAAACTTGTTCACTGTCGCTGAGTAAATGAGCCAAGATACTAACCAGTCCTAAACTGGTCACTGTGTACCTGTCCTTCATCACTGTGGTACAAGAGAATGGGAGGAGCAAACACTGGTACAAGGCTTGAGGTGTGCCAGGCATTATTCTGCATGCTTCACATATTCTAACGTTTTTAATCCTCACCACAACCCTATGATGTAAGTCCATTTTACAGATGAGAAAACTGAGGTACAAGAGATAAAGTTGTTTGCCCAAGGTTATATGATATTATGTGGCAGAATGGATTTAAACACAGGTAATGCGGCTTTGGCTGCTGTCCCTAACCAGTGCACAGAACATTCTGTTGATAGGCACTTCCAAGATGGGCTGAAAGCCCAAATAAACCAAGCACCTTTGGAGGCTCCCACATCACATTTTCTAATTTATTCTCACAATGATATTGGAAGAGAGATTTGATTATCCTTAATTCAAAGGAAGACACCAAAACTCTAAGAGGTCATTTAACTAAGGTTTTTATAAACACTGAGAAACATAGAAGGATTTGAACACCTGTCCAGTTTCAAGTTCTATACTTTTTATGAACATTCAGGTTCTGCGTGGGTTCTGACATTCTCAAATCATCATTAGCACTGTCTATCTATCTACTCACTCATTCATTTTTTGCCAAGCAGTACAGTGAAAAGAACATGTGTTTGGAAGACAGGAAGACCAAGCAGTTCTACTACTTACCAGCTGTGGGACTCAGTCAAGCTACTTAGCTTCTTTTTTTTTTATTTTATTTCAGGGTATTATGAGGGTACACACATTTTGGTTACACTTTATGACTCTGCGTCGCCCAAGAGAGGGTTAAAGGCATGCCCTTCCCCCTACAATGCTCCCCATGTCCTTTAGTTGCAAGTTTACCCCCCCATTCCCCTAATCCCTGGAGAGTATTTCTGCCATGTGATCACCCTAGTGTTGATCAGTTAGTACCAATTTGAT
>CAUYSK010072800.1:0-18409 GCA_963575035.1 Avahi laniger
TGAAGTAATCCAGGAATGAAAAACCAAATGTTGCACGTTTTCACAAGTATGAACTAAGCTATCAGTATGCGTGATCATATAGAGTGATATCATAAACACTGGAGACTAAGAAGGGAGAGGTGGGAGGAGGTGAAGGATGAAATATTACCTATTGGGTATAATGTACAGTATTCAGGTGACTAATACACTAAAAGCCCAGACTTCAATGCTATACAATTCATCTACGTACCAACAACAACAACACTTATACCCTCTAAATTTATTGAGGTAAATATATTTCTAGAAGAGAAGACACACGAAGTGCCTCCAATCACATTCAGGCTCCCAGAGGTCTATTGTCTCCTTCATTGGCTTCCAGATGTAGACTAGTTAGCTGCTTGACCCTTAGGCAGCATCTGGAAAAACGTACAGACAAATCCCTTCCAGGGAGAAACTGGGTGCCACGCATTTTATCTCAATCGCTGGACTGATTTCAGGGAACACAGTGCCTGAAAATGCTTACACCATCATTTAAAATCACCTCTTTGTTCTATAATCTGGGGTTAATCATGAATGCCAAACTCCTTCACCTCCTCGAGTTAGGTGAATTAAGAGGGATGGGGATCTTACAGTTGGGGCATACGAGTGTGGTCCAAATCTTTCTATCCTCAGAGAAAAGCTAACTTTGGGGGATTTCTTCCCAATTAGAAGGTGCACTGTCAAGGTGGGGCTTGTGCCTGAGTGTGCTTTGTGTCTTCTTCCTGGTCTTAGATGAAAAGCTTTCAACTTTTCTCTGTTGAGTAGATGTTACCTAAAGGCTTGTCATATATGGCCATTTTTGTTTAGGTACATTTCCCTAGACCTCATTTATTGAGAGATTTTATCAAGAAAGGATGTCAAATTTCCAAATTCTTTTTCTGCATCTTTGGAAATGGTCATATGTATTTCTCCTTTGGCCTCTCAATGAGGTGTATCACATTTATTGATTTGCAAGTGTTGATACATCTGTGCATCCATGGGATAAATTTCACTTGATTGTGGTGATTGATCCTTTTAATATGCTGTTGAATTTTGCTTGCTAGTATTTTGCTGAGGATTAGTGAATCTATGTTCATCCGGGATTTGGCCTTCAATTTTCTTTTATGTAATGCCCTTGTCTAACTTTGGTTTCAGGGTAATGCTGGCCTCATAAAATGAGTTTGGGAGTGTTCCCTCTTCTTCAATTTATGGAAGCAAATGAGAAGGATTAGCATTAATTCTTCAAGTGTTTGATAGAATTCATCGATAAATTCATCAGATCCTGAGCTTTTTGTGGGGGAGAGGAAGTTTTTGATTACTACTTTGATCTCCTTGTTCATTACTGGTGTGCTTATATCTTTCATTTTTTCTTGATTAAGTGTTGGTAGTTTGTATATTTCTAGGACTCTATACATCATTTCTTTTAGGTTATCCAATTTGTTGGCACATAATTATTCATAGATTTTATGATCTGTTGTGCTTCTGTGGTATCAGTTGCAAAGTCTCTTCTTTTATGTATAATTTTATTTATTTAAAGTTTCCCTCCCTTTTTCTACTATAGCTAAAGTTTTTCAATTTTGTCTTTTATAAATTCAACTCTTAGTTTCACTGACATTTTCTGTTACTTTTCTAGTCTCTATTTCATTTATTTTTTCTCCAGTTATTATTATTTCCTGCTTTCTACAAATTTTTAACTTACTTTATTGTTTTTTCTAGTTCCTTCAGTTGTAAATGTTGTTATTTATTTGAAATCTTTCTTTTTCTTAATTTTGGCATTTACTGCTACAAATTTTCCTCTTAGACCTGATTTTGCTTCATTCTATAAATTTTGGTATGTTAAGTTTCCATTTTCATGTGTCTCCAGATATTTAATTCCATTTTTGATTTCTGCTTTAACTTTTTGGTTGTTAAGGAATGTGGTGTTTAATTTCTCTCATGAATTTTCCACTTTTTCTCATGTTATTAATATCTAGTTTCATATCATGGTAATTAGAACAGATACTAGGAATTATTTCATAGTTCTTAAGGTTTTTAAGAGGTTTTTTTTTTTTTTGTCCTAACATTATCCATCTTGGAAATTATTCCATGTGCAGTTGGTAAGAATATGTACTGTACTATCATTGAACAGAATTTTCTGCAAATGTTTGTTTTATTCATTTGGCCTATAATATTGTCCAAGTTTATTGGTGCATTATTTATTTTCTGGGTGATCTATCCATTGTTGAAAGTGGGATAATTAAGTATCTTACTCTTACTGCATTGCTGTCTATTTCTCTCTTCAGTTCTGTTAATATTTATTTTATATATTTTTATATAGTTAGGTTTTTCAATGTTGGGTACATATATATTTATAATTGTTATATTATGTTATGAATTCACCCATTTATCATTATATGATGACCTTCTTTGTCTTCTTTGACACTTTTTGATTTAAAATCTGTTTTCTCTGCTATAAATATAGCCACTCTTTCTCCTTTTTAGTTTCCATTTCCATGGAATATCTTTCTTTCCTTTACTTTCAGTTGATGTGTGTTCTTAAGCTAAAGAGAGTCTCTTATAGGCAGTGGATTTTTAGATCTTGTATTTTATCCATTCTATGACTCTATGTCTTTCGTTTAGATAATTTAATCCATTTACATTTAAAGTAATTATTGATAACTAAAGACTTACTATTTTGGCATTTTTTTCAGTTTTTTCTGAATTTTTAATGGTTCCTTTCTTCTTTTTTTGTTGTCTTTCTTTATGATATGATAATTTTTGTAGTTGCATGATGTTGACTAATTTTTCTTTCATGTATCTACTATGGGTTTTTCTTTGTGATTACCATAAGGCTTACATAAAAATTCATAGAGTTATACCAGTCTTTTTTAAACTGATAACAACTTAGTTTTCCCACACACAAAAACTCTACACTGTAACTTCTCTTCCTCCCACATTTTGTTATTGAGGTCATAATTGACATCTTTTCATATCGTTTATTCATTAACAAATTATTGTATTTCTAGTTTTTTACACTTTTTTCTTTAAACTTTTATATTAGTATTAAAAGTGATATATGATTACCATTAAAGTATTAGAATATTCTGAACTTTCCTATATTCTTACATTTAGATTAAATTATACTTTCATGAGATTTCATATTGTTGGTATCCTTTTGTTGTTCTAAAGGACTTTGTTCTAAAAGTTTTTGTCCCTTTGTTCTAAAGGGACTTGAAAAAGTCCCTTTAGAATTATTTTTATAGCAAGTCTAGTGGTGATGAACCTCCTTAGTTTCTGTTTATCTAGGAAGATCATTATCTCATCTTCATTTTTGAAAGAGAGCTTTGACAGGTACAGTATTCTTGGTTGGCAGTTTCTTCTTTTCAGCACTTTGAATTATCATCTCAGCTTGAAAAGCTTCTGCTGATAAATCTGATGATGGATATTTCCTTCAAGTTCCCTGATTTTTTCTTCTGCTTATTCCAGTTGGTTTTTGAGGCTCTCTTTGTTATTTTTCAGTTTGGTCATTGTGTTCTATAACTCCGGGATTTTTATTTGGTTCTTTGATATGATTTTTATCTCTTCATTGAATGTCTCATTTTGTTTATGTATTATTTTCCTGATAGTGTTTAGTTGTTTATCTGTGTTTTTTGTCGCTCACTGAGCTTAAGATGATTATTTTGAACTTTCAGAAATTTCATAGATCTCCATTCATTATGGTCATTTCCTAGTGCTCAGGTTTGTTTCTTTGGTGCTGCAATGTTTCCCTGATTTATTGTAATCCTGGTGGTCTTGCACTGATCTCTATACATTCGAAGAAGTAAGTGTCTCTTCCAGTCTTTACAGGTTGGCTTTGGAAAGCTCTTCATTGGTCGTCTAGTCCAGCAATTCTGGGTGGCCCAAATGACAGGGTCTATGGATGAGATTGCTGTTGGAGTCCAAGCTGGAATAACCTGGTGCCTTGGTCTGAAGTTGAGTGAAGTGGGCATATAAGTCTATAGATACCATTCTAGTATCTGAATCCTTGGAAGTGAGCCTGGCCTCTGGGTCCACTGGGGCAGTCCTGGAGCTTGGGTCTACATGGGTGGGCCTGGATCCTGGATCCTTGAGGTAGTCCTGGATCTTGCATTTGTGGGGACAGGCCTGAAGCCTGGGTCCATGAATGCTCTTCTGGCACTAGAGTGGGCCTTGAGACTGAATCCCCTAAAACCTGATTGATCCTGGTTCAGATCTGGCACCTGGGTCTGTGTGGGCAGACCTAGAACCTGAATTAATGAGAGCCAATCTGACAGTGGGTTGGGCCTAGAGCCTGATTCTATGGGGGTAGGCCTGAGTCCTGGGTCTGCAGGGGCTAGCCTGAAGCCTAGGTCCACAGGAGCTCATCTGGCACTAAAGTGGGCCTTCAACTTGGATCCAGGGTGGTTTACCTGGAGCCTGGAACAATTTGGATTATTTTACCACAGGGTTGGGTGTGGAGCCTGCATCTGTGAGAGACTCAGGTGGGTCTAGTGCTGGGATCTGTGGCAAATTCAGGTGCTCGCATCACTTTCCATTCTCCACAAACAGGATATTTTTCTCCATGCTGTGATGCATGAGTTTGGAGAAGGTGTTACACATTTAATGTGAAACTATCCTTCCTACCCTCTTCAGTGTATCTTTTCTTATTTCTGTGTTCCACACAGGTGCTGTGATCTTTCACTTGGAGATTTCTTAGTTCCTGCTAAGGTGTTTCCATGCATGGATTGTTACTCAAATTGATATTTCTGTGAGGGAGTGCATTCTGGAAACTCCTACTGAGTCATCTTGCTAATGTTAACTCCCCTTTTAACATTTCTTGTAGAGCAGTTCTATTGGCTCTGCACTTTCTCAGTTTGGAGAAATGTCTCTCTTCATTGGAGAATGTCTTTATTACATTCTAATTCCTGAAGGAAATTTTCATGAGATACAGAATTCTGGGTTGTTGCTTTTTTTTTTTTCCAGTACTTTAAAAATATTGCCACATTATCTCCTAACCTGTATGTTTTTTATGAGAAATCTATGGTCACCAAATCATTGTTCCTTCATATGTCATTTCTATGGTTATTTTATCTTCTGATTTCACCAGTTTAACTATGATATACCTGGTTTTCATTGAGTTTATCCTGGTTGAAATTTACTAAGTTTATTGATTCTATATATTAATACTAATGCCTATATATTAATGTAATATCTTTTATCTAATTTTGAAAATTTTGGTCATTATTTTTGTCTTTGTACAATTTTTTTTCTCCTTTAATTTTTGGACTACAATTACACATAATTTATTCTTTCTCATTTATTTCCCAGAGATACGTGAGACTGTTAATTTTTTTAAAAATATTTCTTTTTCTCTCTGTCCTTCATACTGGGTAATTTCTATTGTCTGAGTCTTTCCTCCATTTTCTGTATTGAACTCAAAATTTTGTATTTTTCATTTAGTTCTTCTTTACAAAATAAGTTTTAGTTCTCTAATAAAAGTTTCTACCTTTTAACTTAAGTTGGTTTTCCTTTAAATTCTGGAGGCCATCACTCTGGGAGGCTGAGGTGGGAGGATCACTTGAGGTCAGGAGTTCAAGACCAGGCTGAGCAAGAGTGAGACTCCATCTCTCCTAAAAATAGAAAAAAAAATTAGCCAGTCAACTAAAAATAGAAACAACAAATTAGCCAGGCATGGTGTCTCACACCTGTAGTCCCAGCTACTTGGGAGGCTGAGGCAGGAGGAGCGCTTGAGCCCAGGACTTTGAGGTTGCAGTGAGCAAGGCTGACACCACAGCACGCACTCTAGCCCGGGCAACAAAGCGAGACTCTGTCTCAAAAAAAATAAAAAATAAAAAATAAATTCTGGAGACCAGTTATGATAGCATCTGTAATGCTATATAACAGATTATTTATAATAATATTTTATGATAGACTTTTTAATCTGATAATTCCAACATTAGAATCATCTTGAGATTGTTATGTGTTCATTGTTCCTTCCCTTAAAAACTGGTCATATTTTCCACTTTTCTTTGTATTGTGACATATTACAATGTATCCTAAATATTGTTAATGTTATGAACAATATTGATATATTTATTTAGCAAAGAATAAACTGGCTTACATTTAGAACGTAACTTCTGCCTTGCTTTCTGTAGGTGCTGATTTGAGTTTCAATTCCGTTCTCTAACCTTTGCTATACTTGTTTAGGTCTGCCCCGTGAATGCATGCATCAGTGCTTAGACTGAAACTTAGGTGGATAGTTTCAAAACCAGTTCAGTGCTCTAAGCATTTGGTATACTGCGTTGGGCCTGTCCCGCAGACACTTAGGTTAAGAGTTAGGCTGAGACTTATGGGAGTTTATACACAAAATGTAGGTATTTGTAAAATTTTTTTCTCTACCCTGAAGTGGTTCCTTTTTCTGTTTTAACTTAGTAATAGAGACGGACTTAGTTTTAGAATTTTAGCTGCTTATACTTCCCTGATGCTCTGAAAACAGAGCCTTTCCCCAAGGAAAAGACACAAGACGAGAAGAGCTATGCTGGTTGCTTCGTCAAGTTTAAACTCCCATCTCTAATCTACCTGCATTTGTTTACCTTTGTTGTTCTCCAGGAGTTATTTGCGATAGTCTTTTCAAAAGTTTTAGTAATGTCAGTGGGGAGTAGGGCTACAACGGATCTGGAAACCTCCATTATTTTTTATTGTTATTTCGATTTATTTGGTGACATTTCTGTATTTTCATTTCTTGGGAAAATATTTCATTTTTTTTCATGAGAATAGTGATATTGGCCACTCTAAAATCTTTATCAGCTAGTTCCAATATCTGGTTCATATTGAGGTCACTCTTGTTTGATTTTCTTTTCCTTTGAGAATGTATTTCATTTTCATGGTTTCCTGTGTTAGGTAATTTTCAATTGTATCCAGGGTGTCACGAATAGTAATTTGTAAAGGTTTTGGAATCTAGTATTTTTATTCAATGGCTTTTTGCTGTGTTTTTTTTTTTTTTGTATAAACAGGCAATTAATTTAGACTGGTTTATACGGCAATTCTATATATTTAATGATGGTTTGCATCTCAGTTCTGAATTTTTGTCTTTAAGTGAGTTTCTTTGAGTTTGTTTCTAAAATGCGTGGTGCAGGGATCAGTAAGATGTGTGGGTAGAATAAATTTGTGGACTGCCTTTTGTTCTTTCTCTTCTGAGTTCTCCTCACTCTTTGATTCCCTGGTGTCCTACTATTTCTCCCAACCAGAGAGACTACAGGATTTTTCGTTATGTCTCCTACCCCTATCTCCATACGCAGTGCCAACTGCACTTAGCTCAGTCCTAAAACTTAAAATTGAGAAACACACTTTGTACAGGTGGTCTTTCCCTCTCCTACAGTATTTTCCCAAGTAGATTCTGTTTACTTACATTCACTCTCCATTGTCTAAATTTACTTGCTATTTTATTGTGTTTCAAATTCTAAATTTTTCTGTGGGGTAGAAGGATTCTTGGGGTGGGAGTTGTACTCCATCATTATCAGCCAAAATTGATTTTTTTTAAATATAAAAGTTATTTGGAAAAGTATTTTGAAAATTTGTATATTTTAAAAAATCACTTGGTCTATTCCTATCATTTTGTTTTTTTTTGTTGTTATTCAATTGTATGTTATTAAGCTCTGATCAGTAAACATGTCCTACCTGATCACAGCTTTTGTAATTTATCTAGATTCCTTTTTTGACCCAAATATAACTTTCATAACTAGCCCATGTAAGTTTGAAAAGGAAGTGGATATTATGGATGCCATATTCTCTTTATATATCTATTCGATCATACTTGTTAAATCTGTAAATTACATGTGTTGTATTCCAAATTTTCATTAGTTTACATGCACTTCCAAAGTCTGAAATATGTTTCTTAAAGTTCAATGCTACAAAATGTAGATGCATATTTCTACTGCCTTTTGCTTTTGAATCTATGCTGTTACCTTAATTAAATTCTTGCCTATCATATGTTTTTTGTGGATTTTTGAAATCTTTTTTATACAATGTTTTCCTCTTTAATATTTACTTTATCTGATAATAATATGGCCAATCATTTTTTCTTATATGGTTTCATATATATGTGTCCCTTTATTTTCAGGTTTTAGTTGTTATATTCTTTTAGATATGACAGCTTATAAATAAATATGGTTTTATAAATTATGTGATGACCTTTTAAATTTTTTTATTTTTATATAAAAGATTTTAAACATGCCTCAAACTAAAGAATAGCACATTAAGACACATAAGCCAATCATCAACAGTCAAAATTATTTTAATTTAGCCACATTTATTTTATCTATCACTTTCACTGTGGTTGCTGGAGATTTTTATAAAAAATTCATGAATTTATGTCACTATAACTCCACAAAGGTCAATGTCCACATTTAAAGATTATAAATATTTATTTATACCATTACAATGTTAAAATCACACCTACAAAATTTAATGATAATCTATTTTTACCAACTAATATTCATCATCTGATACATTTTATCATCTGATATCCAAATACCTCCCTTCCTCTCAATGTCCCTTTTTACAATCTGGTTGTTTAAAATAGGGCCTAAACAAGTATACATATTATTCTGATTGTTGTGTCCTTGCTATCTTTTTTCTAGAGTGATCCTCTCCTCCATTATTTTTATTTTTGTTTGATTTTTCTATGCTAATGACTTGATGAAATTTGGTCGGTTATCCTGTAACATATACAAACGTACATTCTCAATGTAGCAGTTTTTCTTCCTCTTTTTATGATATAACTTGTTCCTGTACCATGTCTCCCATCCACCCATATTTTTTGACACTGAAAGTTTTCTCTAGAAGCTTGTTATTATTTGGACGCTACCTACATTTGGCAACAGATGTTGTGTTGTACTCTATCAGGAGGCACATAACGTCTGTTGTCCGTCTCTTAGTGATCACTGATTCACATAGTGCCAGCTAAATGCCTCTGCTTCAAGTACTTCTTTGCCCCATCACCTAATGGTGTCATTATTGCTGTCCTTTGTCTGAATCAAACAGTTCAAAGTAGTTCTTTTCTAATTCTGTCTTCCCTTGCATAATTGCTCAGGAATCTTTAGTGAAAGATACCTTTTCATCAAACAGTGGCACTACAGATGCTTCTCTAATTATGACAAGCTGCCCCTGAACAAACTCATCGTTAAGTCAAAAATGTCCTAAGTTGAAAATGTGTTTACTACTCTGATAAATCCATTGTAAAGTTAAAAAATAGTAAGTCAGACTATTGTAAGTTGAGAACCATCCACATTTGATTTACTTGTAATAAAATAAATGCCTAAATCTTTTCCTTTACCTTCCAATTTTCAGAGTAAGGACCTTATTTCTAATTACTTTCAATCATGATAAATGGCATTTGTTTTGTTGTGGTTTTGTTTTTGCCATTGTTGTTATTTTTGCTTTATAATATCATCATCAACTCATGAGGTCTTATATATTCAATGAATTTCAATCAGTTATACTTATTATTTTGTTTGTGGCTCCAAGTGTCCTATATTTTTCCCATATACCAAATTGGCTCCTGTGATATATTTATATGAAATCATTGATAGTTTATTTTCTTTCTGACAAAACAAGGTATCCCAGGTTTATCTCGTACATCTGACCTAGAGTCAGCCATTCCTCTAAGAAGTTCCATTTCCTTTCAAATGGTTAATAACATTTGCAGAGAACAATCTAGGAACTAGGGCTGCTTATTGATACTAAATTGTCATTTCTTTTAAGACACTTCAGGGCACAAAATTGGGATATGCACATAATTCAAAAGAAATAATGAGCTAATGTTAACATTTCAATCCAAATTAAACATTAACTTGTTTTGTTTCAGGCTTACATTGTCTTTCCTTTCTCATTGAATATCTTGGCTTCTAAGAACATTAGCAATTTTATTAACTTTATTTTATGTGATAAATTAAATGTTTTCAAATAATACTATTTTATTACTCATGTTAAGACTACCGAGAAAGCTTTTTACATCTTTGCCTTTCAGTTTTCCTTATGTTTCCTCATCGATTTTCTACAGGCAAAATAAAGTTTCCTAATTTTTTAAAAAACATTTTTCAAATAGAAACAAAAGTGTACTTTTTAAAACTTCCATTTTTATTTACGTATAAGAGAGACTAGTACCGTGTTTTTCTTCACTCACAAAGTATTTGGGGTCACTTTCAGTCAGTATTTGCTGAAGTTCTTCATTCTTTTTTCACAGTTGTGTTGTACTTCATTTTATAGGTTGACTATAATTTGTTCAATCAGCCACTAATTAGCGGTAATTTCAAATGGTTGTTATAAATGAAACCTCCATGAATATGCTTAAACAAAGTAACTTTCTATTTGGCATAGATTTTTCAATCTGGATTGTCGTGTAAAAAGTAAATGCATGTTTAATTTTGCTAAATATTACCAAAGTGCCCTCAATAATAGGTATATGATTTTCTATTCCCATTAGGAATTATAGACATCTTTTTCTCCAAATTCTCACCAGAAAATGCTGCTTATTTTGTTTTTGATAATGTAAAGGATGAAACAATGGATGGTGATTTAAGTGGGTTAAAGATAATTGGCCATTTTTTAAATTAATAAGTTTTATATTTTAGAGTAGTTGAAGATTTAGTAGAGAGTACAGTTTGCCCTCTGCCTCCACTGTCTGAACACCTTGGATCACTGTAATACATTTACTACAATAGAGGACCAAACACTAGTGCAATGCTATTAACTTAGGATCTTAGTTTATACACACATTCCACATTTGAAATTTTTATTTGGAGTAGCTTGATTTAAATAACATTGATATGAAGGACATTTGAATGTTCTTAAAGGTAAAAAGGAGTAACAGCTTCTTCCATAGCAAAAAAATGTTTTAAAAGCCACACTTCCAGGAAGACAATAAATTATACATGTTAATAAGTTGTAGAAGGGGAAAACAAATACTGACTTAATAAATAATCTTAAAATTCAAAATCACAAGGGCAGCAGCTTCTACCTGTAGGCCTGGATTTGTAATTGAAATAGTTCCTACATGAACCACTTCACATGATATGTCACACAAGTTGGATACCAACAGAGTTTTATTTATTTAACCATAACTAATGATTTTCTGGAGATTCTCCAAAGCAATACATAATTTCTGGCTAATGTTCATATGTAAAAATCAAAAATTAAGCATAACATTAATTCTCTCCACCTTACAAATAGTCCTAAATCAATGTTGAAGTCACAAGTGGCAGCTCAGCTTATACTCTGCTTCATTTTATATCCTTTCTGCTGCCACATATTTTTAGTGGATTTCCTGACTTTGACATTCTCTGAAACCTGTGTCCAAAAAACAAGACCCCTGGAACAACTGGAATAAGCAAAGCAAATTCTATTAGAGGGCAGGCCTCAAATAATTTCTTTCAAGGTTCCCTGAAATAAGGCACACACTGACTTGAGCTCATAACCTAAAATTATAAAATTCAGAGACGTGAGGCGTAAAGACTGAAGGTCATTAGAAATGATTCACAGTAGGATTAAATCTGGTAAAGCAGTTCAGAATATGGAATTATGATGTAAACAATATAAACCAGATGAGTTTGAAACTTTAAAATAATAAAACATGGAGTGAAAAACATAAAAGAGGAACAAGAGAGTGTTAAGAATGCCTGCATCACTTTTCAAAGTCATCGTGTGAAAAGCTCATTCAAGGATCGTTTCTTTACCTAAGGAAATGTACCTGTGTCTGACGTGTCTATTATTTTTTTAGAGCCCAGACACTCTGAGAGTACATGTTAATTTGTACATTTATTTTGGTAGAAATAACCCCTGATTACTGTGTTTAGTTTTGTTTTATATCCCACCTAAGGATTTTATTCTAAAAAGTATTTATTAAATTATATTATAGGCATTATATTATACAATTATACATCTACATATGTATATGAAGAGAGAGAGATAGGAATTGGCTCACATGATTATGGAGGTCAAGATGTTCCAAGATCTGTATGTAGTCAGCAAGCTGAAGACTCAGCAGAGCCAATGGGTAGTTCCAGTTTCAGTGTGAAGACCCGGGAATCAAGGGACAAGTGTTTCATTTCAAGTACAAAAGCTAGAAGTCTTTAGACACAAAAAGAGAAGATTTTCGGTCCACATCTGAAAGCCATAAAGATGAATGTCTCAGCTCAAGCAGTCAGACAAGATGACTTCCCTCTTATTTAGCCTTTTTGTTCTATTCGGGTCTCCAGCTGTTTGAATGAAGCCCTCCCCCCGCATTAGGAAGGACAGTCTGCTTACTCCGTCTACTGATTCATATGTTAATCTCATCCAGAAACATCCTCACAGACATGCCCAAAATAATATTTGGCAAAATGTTTGGGTATCCTGTTGCCCAGTCTAACTGACATGTAGAATAACCATCACTCTCATTGAAATGGCGTTACGGTCATATACTTTACCTCGTTAATTAGTGAGCTGAATTCTATTAGTAAAAAAGTGACTCATAATTGTTTTAACCAATATATGTTCAGTCATAGTTCCAGTAAGATGGCATAATGCTATAATGAAGCTTTGCCAGGAATTGTGAGTTGTCATCCAAACACAATTTCCCTCTTCTTCCATAATAATAGCATTGGAGCTGGATAGTGGCTGCAGAGTTAGTGATCACATTTACACACCTCAGTGAAGTTCTATGTGGCTACTTGACTAAATCATTGCTAATGAAATGAAGCCAAAGTGATATCTGCTGTTTCCAAGCCTGGGCTGTAATGCAGTGTATATCTCCATCTTGTTTTTCCTTCCAGTGAGCTATCATTTGAGTGTGTCTGTGACCCAGCTTTGACAAAGAAGGTAAAGTTAACTTCCTAACAGGGAAGCAAGTTGCAAGGAACACAGAACATAGTATTTTGCCTACTTGCCCCAGATTGTTACATAAGAAAAAAAATTTTCCTCACGTAAAAATCACAATTTTTTGTACTTTAGACTAAGAAAATACACATTTTTTATACTTTAGACTAAGCAAAAATAATTTCTCTGTATAGTAAGCAAAGCTATTTATGGTTTCGTTTCGTCCTTACATTAGCTTAGTATTTACTCTAACTCACAGGGAGATAAGTAACTTTAAGTGAGGGATGACGTTGGGGATATGATACCAAAACCTAAGCCATGTTACATAGGGTACAATAAAACTGTGAATAGAGAGGAAGAAAATATGGTTAGCTAGCTAGCTGGTGGTGCCTGGTAATAAGTCCCATAAAACATTGGGGAAAACTATTGCTTTTTGTAACTTGGAAGAAGGAATATGTGCCTACTCAAGAAGAAAGCTGACTTTGTGGCTATACAGACTCTAAAGAGAACACACCACCCAAATGACAATTTGTACATGGCTGGAGAGGAGGGGAATGAACCAGAAAGAACCGCCCTGAGGGAAGGGCCAAGGTCTGTAGCAGACAATGCGCAGGGAACAGAACACCAGCACCTAAATGGTCAAGACAAGAAAATCCCTCTCAATGCCAGCTGGAGGTGTTGCTCAAATTCCTCCTGAGCGTAATCGCTTCATTGCTAGAGATCAATCATTGCCACGTGTTTTCAATAGTGTCTTTTCCAAATGGTAGTTGATTTATCCCCCTTTTTTTGGTCAATTATCTTATTTCTGACTGGATAGTGGGTATTTGGGTGGAGAGGAAGGGCATTGATTTGTCTTAATTATGTTATCAGTCCCCAGAGTTATATACTAAACAAATAGAGAGAATTGCAATTAGTGGAACAGATTTGGGACCAAATTCTTTGGGGAAGGAACGAAACGAGTGTATCCTGGTTTTGGGAAGACCATGCACATGACTAATGCAGCTGCCAGTGAGGCAGGCTGTGGTGGAAGCTGTTGGTTGTTCAGCAGCAAAGGGTGTCCCATTCTTCATCCAAGGTGTAGACTTTCCTAGAAGTAACTATAGTTAAGTAATTTATTATATAATATATTTCAATGATTATATACATCTCATATTTAGAAGAGGCACACTGGTATTCATTTACAAAGACCGATACAATATTTGTCTACAGCCTTTCATTTTAGAAGGATTTTGTATCTAGGTTTAATACAGAACAACTGTAATAGAATTTAAGGAAAAATTAAAGGTTTTAGAACATTTGTCAATATGCAAACTATCCATAATATAGTCATACTCCATGGTGATTATTGGCTAATTTTTAAAAAACTGATATACATCATAAATTAATGATTTGATTTTATACATTCTGTTTTTATTATTTATGGTAATAAATTAGAGTTTTACCTCCACAGATTGTTTCTAATTTTTTTTTCTTTACAAAAAATTAAAGGCCCTTGTTACAGCTCCTAACTGTCAACACAAAAGCCTAAAGGTTCATTTCAGATACATTTTTATTTTTCCTTTTTAATTTAGAACAATATCAAATTTGCAGAAAAGTTACAATAGTACAAAAATATTTTTTTACAAATAATTAAAGTAATTTGATGACATGATGCCCTATCCCACCTCTCCCAAATATCTCAGTATGCATTTTCTATGAACAAGGACAGTCTCCTACTAACTAAAATGCAATGATCAATATCAGGAAATGAACACTGATACAATACTGCCATCTAATTCTTGGGCCCACTCAAGTTTTGCCATTTTTCCTAGCAATGTTTTTAAGCAAAAGATTCCAGTTGAGAATCATAAATTTCATTTAGTTTTCATCTTTTTAATTATTTTCAGTCTTGAATAATTTCTCAATTTTCTTTTACTATCGGACTTTGACTCTTTTAACAATTATAGGCCAGTTATTTTGTACAATGTCCTTCAATGTTTTTTTCCACGATGGTACCTCATATTAAGATTCAGGTTATATGCATTTGACAGGAGTATCTTAGAAGTTATCCTGCATTCTCATTGCATTCTATCCAATGGAACATAATCACAATTTATTCTGTCTTTGGCAATCCCTTAAGGGACTTTTAGTCCTTTTCCAGGGGTGGAGAACCTGCAGCCTTGGATCTGTATGTGGCCTTCTGTATCCTTGAGTGTAGCTTTTTGACTGAATCCAAATTTTACAAAACAAATCCTTTAATCAAGGGAGCGGGGAGACACAAGAGAGTATCAGTGCTCCTAGAGTGCTGACCCCTGGGGCGGGCTTCCCCAAGGGAACTGGGAAGTGCCAAAAATGCTTTTTAGGACAGAGGAAGGCAGGATGCACACTCTCCTGTACCAGGGAGCCCTAGGTCACCATCCAAAGTTGTCTACATCCCTTCTAGTAGATGGGACCTTCCTGTCCTCCTGTCCTACCTTCCCACAGTCTCACCCATGGCAGAGCGCCTATCACAACCAAGTTGGCTGTTTCCCCTCAGGAGTGTTGAGTGTTCCATGGGAGACCATTAAGCTAGGGCACTTGGGAGCAGCTGCCCTATCTCTGACAGAGTGCTTATCTTACCCAGGTTTCCACAGAGCTTGGAGCTCACTCCTTTCCCACTGAAAAGAAGCATTAAGTGCTTTTGTAGGCCCCAAGGACAAAAGCTACTACTTCCTCCAAGGGAGGGCAGGGCTACAAGTCCTCTCCCAAAGCTGCAAGCTGCCTGTCTCATCTGTGAGGAGCCAGTTCACCTGGAGGCAACTCCCTGACACAAAGATATGTCCCCTCCAGAAGATTTCAGCCACTCCTCATACCTAGTTTCGTAACCCTACACAAAACAGATTAATCTTCCTCCATCACCTCTGCTACAGCTTTGCCAGGGTGAAAGCTGGGAATCTGGTCACTTTTGTGCGCTGAAGGACAGAGCCTACTCTCAATGATAAGAGAGGAAAGTGTGAACAGCTTGTGTGCTCCACAGCTGCCTACCCCTGCTAATCTCATCAAGAGGGGCCCACCCCTCCTGTGGCAGGCTCACAGAGCACCTCCTGAGCATTCTTCTGGAGCAGCAGAGCACGTTGCTCCATACTATCACAGCTAGCACCTGAACCCAGGGAGGCTTGAGAGCAACTTTGCCACCTCAGTCTCAGTCTGGTCCCCCCCATCCATGCCTGGTCCCAGGACACAAGTATGCCACCCAGGTGCCTGGGAACTAGAAATTACCTAACCTAGTCCACCACCACTGGCACAGAACACTCTCGCAGGGGTCTGAGGTCCATCCGACCCAAATTGCCAGCAACGCCAGAGTGGGTGCCTACATTCAGAAGCCAAATAGCAGCATACCTACCTCTAACTTTCTACACTGAGAAGCAAGGTATCTGGTGGGCGATAAGAGGTGAACCACAAAGCTATCGGTTTTGAGCTGAGGTAATAGGTTCCAGATGAGAAGGAACCAGCATAAGTACTCTGGCAATATGAAAAATCAGGCTGTTCCAATGCCCTCAAAGGATCACACTAGCTCTCTAGCAATGGACTCCAACTGAAAGTTTTTAAATGTCAGATATGGAATTCAAAATATGGATCAAGCAAGCTCAATGGTATCAATGATAAAATTGAAAACCAACACAAAGAAACCAAAAAAGTAATTCAGGACATGAATTAAAAGTTCACTAAAGGTATATATAGTGTACAAAAAAAATAATAGACCTTCTGGAAATGAAAAAATTATTTAGGAAAGTACGAAATGCAGTGGAAAATTTTAATGATAGAGTAGACCGAGCAGAAGAAAGAATTTCAGAGCTTGAAGACAAGGCTTTTGAATTAACCCAGTCAGTGAAAAATGAAGAAAAAATAATAGAGAAGAATGAACAAAACTTTCAAGAATTATGGGACTGTGTAAGATGACCAAATATAAGAATTATAGATATCCCTGAGGGAGAAGAAAAAACAAAAAAGCATGAAAGCCTACTTGAAGGAACAGTGGAAGAAAACTTTCCTGGTCTTGCTAGAGATTTGGATGTCCACATAAAAGAAGGTCAACAAACTCCTGGAAGATTTATTGCAAACAGAACATCTCCAAGGCACATAGTCATTAGGCTGGACAAAGTCAGGGGAAGGAGAAAAGCATTCCACTTAAGAACTGGAACAAGAAAAACATGCTACGGTTACCACTTCCATTCAATATAGTACTGGAAATCCTAGCCAGAGCAATCAGGCAAGAGAAAGAAATAAAGGGCATCCAAATTAGGAAAGAGAAGATCAAACTATCCCTGTTTGCTGATGATACGATATATATAGAAAATCCTAAAAACCACTTCAGAGGATGCCTTGAATTGATAAATAAATCCAGTAAAGTCTCAGGTTACAAAATTAAAATACACAAATCGGTAGCATTTCTATACCTTAGTAACAGTCAAGCTGAGAGTCAAATCAAGGACTCAATACCATTTATAATAGCTGCAAAGAAAATAAAATACCTTGGAATATACTTAACCAAGGAGGTGAAAGATCTGTACAAGGTATACTACAAAACACTGATGAAAGAAAAATAGATGACATATGAAAAAAATGAACAAAATGCCCCATGTTCACAGATTTGAAAAATCAATATTGTTAAAATTTCTATACTTCCCAAAGTAATTTACAGATTCAATGCAATTCTCATGAAAATACCAATGTCATTTTTCACAGAACTAGAAAAAACAGTCCTAAATTTTATGTGGAATCAAAAAAGAGCCCAAATAGCCAAAGCAATCCTAAGAAAAAACAACAGATCTGGAAGTATCACATTACTGATTTCAAATTATGCTACAAGGATACAATAACTCAAACAGCATGGTACTGATGCAAAGGTAGACACATAAATCAATGGAATAGAGAATAGAATAGAGAATCCAGAAATAACTCCATATAGCTACAATCAACTGATTTTCAACAATAAGACAAAAACATACACTGGGGAAAGGATACCCTATTCAGTAAATGGTGCTGGGAAAGTTGGAGAACCACATGCAGAAGAATGAAATTGAATCCTTATCTCTCACCATGTACAAAAAATGACTCAACATGAATCAGGAATTAAATGTAAGATCTGAAACTATAAAAATTCTATAAGAAAACAGAAAAATCTGCTCTGGACATCAGTCTAGGCAAAGAATTTATGATTAAGAATCCAAAAGTAAATACTGGAACAACAAAAATAAATAAATTTAACTTAATTAAACCAAAAATTTTCTGCACAGCGAAGGAAATAATCAACAGAGTAAATAGACAACCTAAAGATTGGGAAAAATATTCACAAACAATACATCTGACACAGGACTAATATCCAGAATCCACAAAGAACCCAAACAAATCAGCAAGGAAAAACCAAATAATTCCCTCAAAAAGTGGACAAAGAACATGAACATATTTTTTCCAAAAGAAAATATGCAAATGGCTAACAAGCATATGAAAAAATGCTCAACATCACTAATCATCAAGGAAATGCATATTAAAACCATGGTGAGATACCACCTTATTCCTACTACAATGGCCATTACTAATAAGTCAAAAAGCAATAGGTGTTGAC